>CAVNYO010000037.1:0-187653 GCA_963692855.1 Mycena citricolor | reverse complement strand
CGACGATCACTTTCCTGATGAGTGTTCGTTGCCAGATTTCCTTTACCCGAATCATCATCATGTGCGCATCGGTCTCCAAGGTCGCTTTATGAATCAACAATGCCCGCCGAAGAGCACAAGGTACGGCCGCAGGCCGGGCTGTGCCTCTACAGCGCAAGAGCAACAGATAATGCAATGTCGATCATCCGCTGAACTCGAAACGGACAACGGAGACACCTGCGGAGACTGTCCGCGAAGTTTGAACTTTAATTCCGATGTCAAATCTCCCGATCGTGTTCCACGCGTCGGACCGAATGTATCGGGACAACAGACAGTTTCCAATTCGGGACATCGCTAGGTTTGGCGGTTGCAATTCGACAACAGGCTACGCGGAGTCATTGGTTGGTTGCTCTCACGAATTTAACGGAATGTCAAGTGGTATCTCTCAGGTTGCTTCTCTCTTTTCAACCACCACCTTCTCTCTTCCGATTCCTCCCCGCTGCATGTGTTCGGGCCTGTTCATGCATTGACTGTGCGTTTGCGTCCAATCCAGCACCGCTTGTTTCTGCCACCCTTCGCTGCATGTCTAAATCCCGCTCAGTTACTCCGACACCCCATAATATCTACATCCGCCCTACTAATAGCTCTCCCTCTTCCCCGGGTCCTTCACGAATCTCCCTCGACGATCCCAGTAACACTGCTGTGGTTACCTCTCCCGCATCACCCCTCACGCGTCGAGATCTCCCATTGAAGATCGACCTGGTGCGGCTGACGTTGCTGCTCACTTTCATTCACGTGTACCCTCCGACGAACCGCGCGCTCGACGTCCCTCCCCCGACAACTCTACTCGCATGGCTAAACGAATGCGTCGCCACTCCCCTGAACGCCCATCTCGCTCGCGCTCTTCTGATTCCCAAGGGGAAACGGCTGCGGATGCGGATAGTCCCGAAACGACTACTTCGCAGGAGCCGGTTGCCCCCACCAAGAAGAAGCGCACCCGGACACTGACCACTCCCCATCAATCTGCCGTTCTTCATGCTCTGCTCGCGCAGGTCAGCTTGACATCTTCTGCGATTGGTCTCGTGCTGACTTGATGTGTGCCAGTCTCGCTTCCCAACTACAGCTGTTCGCGAAGAAGTCGGTCGTTCGATCGGTCTCAGTGCCCGCAAAGTCCAGGTATGTGGCAGTTGCTGCGTGGTCAATCCTTGATCCTTCACTGACAAGCCTCCGTAGATCTGGTTCCAAGTACGTCGCAGGTAGCGGTGATGCAATCGAATACTGATCAAGCTTTGCAGAATCAGCGCCAAAAGGCGCGTCGACCGGGCGCTCAGCCCGAAGCCACTCCGCAGGGTTCAAACTCGCAGCAGTTCAGCCCATTCCCGAATCCCTCTGCACCATACGCTAGCTCGTCATCGCACGTCTTGCCTGCCGACACGCGACCTTCATCTTCCGGTTTCGGCAGTTATTCGAGCGAAATGCCGCCGCAGCTAGCCGGCCCCGGAATTCCTGGGCGATCCACTTCAGCTGTCTCCCGCGGCCGGCCTATTCTTAGAATCCCGAGCGTGCCACATCACCGCGACCTGCCTCCAGCGCCTTTTACGAGCCGTTCGCTGCCCTCCCTGGAGCCCGGCAGCCCAGAGGGATCCTTCTCCATTCGGCACGACCCGTCCCGCATTCTTCCCCCTTTGAGCGAGATGACTCGTGGCCGCCCCATCCCGCCTTTGTCCATGTCTATGTTTGCACGTTCAGCGCCAACGACCCCGTCCAACGCCACATTCCCGACGTCCCCGTCTCCCTCGCCGACCTTTGCCTATTATGGCCATCGGCCGTACTCCTCATCTCTCGGGCTGCCGCCGCCATTTACTCTGCAGCCGGCGCCGCAGTGGGACAGCTCCTCGTCCCACGCGCACTCATCGCTCTCCCGCGGCTCCGTCTCGGCGCGCGACAGCTCGTCGTCGCCCCCGTCGAGCTTTGCTTTCGAATCCGAGTCAGAGATGATCCGGGAAGACACACCGCGCGATGAGACGCCCCGGACAGAGACCTCCCGGGCGTATCACACTGGCCGCTATGATCCCGTGCGAGCCATGTTTGTGCCCTACTCTCCGACGTCTGGCAACAGCCCTGGCCCCAGCTCGGGGGCTCCTCCTGCTTAATGCATGTCACTCACGACCCTTGTCACGTCCTCCAAGACGGTCTCACTCTCTTTTCTGTTGTCTGAACAGTCACGTCCTCTCCTTTGTACCAGAGCTACCTTACTGACGCTAATGACCTAATATTCTCCGTTTTCTCCTACTTAACCGCGCTTCGGAAATGTATTAACACTTGGCTATCATCATTCGCTCCTTGTAGTAGTTTGCCTGCCATCTTCGTATCAATAGCCTACAGTTATTACAGTTATTTACTCAGTGACCTACTTGTTGTGTTTTCTGGCCGTAGACCAATTTGCAATTCTCACAAAAGTCAACCCTTTTTTCAACGTGGCTTCTCCAGATCCTTCAGCAATGTTTGCTAACTACAACGTGAAGCCTGCTTTTCAGCAGCCAATCGAACTCGTAGCTGCGTTTGTCGTCGAAGCCGAGCCTCGACGACATCTATTTCGGAAGCGGTCTTCCCTCCCGTGCTGCGTTCCTCCAACAGGCGCTGTAGCAGCTGTGCACGTCGGCCGAGACGGTCATTTCCGGCAGCGACTTCGTTGCCATCCGGCTCTGAACCTTGTTTCGTCATTAAATCTTGCCAGATGCACAGAAGCGCACCTGAAGGTAACGGGGGAACGATCTTGGCCTGATCGCCCGGTAGTGCGGGATCCTCCACGTGGCCAGTGTCGTGCTGCTTCTCTGTGGGCGGCGTCTCGAGGTCGTCATCTCCACGCAGCTCATCGAGTCGCGACGGATAGTCCCGTTTGGCTGTGCGATCACTTGATAGATGAGCCTGCACGCTCTCCAATAAATTGCGGTGCTTGATTCGATGGGTCTTTTTGGGGCGTGAATCGTCATGCGATGCTTCGGCTTTCCGAGTGATCGCGGCGTCGATGATATGAGCCGGAGATTTGGATTTATCTGCATCCTCCCTGCGGGCAATTGATATATCTTCTTCATCATCACGGCACTTGTCAGTAGGGACCTGAGTCTCTGACAGATGTAGCCCGCTGGAACCTCCAGACGTATGTTCATCCGGTTCTCTCTCACGCGCTTTCTCCCGTGGAACGCGTTTTGGCGGGGGAGATCTGGAGCGTGAACTAGCTCGAGGCAGTGGTGGCTTCGGACTGCGTGGGCTGGATTCGCGCCACCTCGTTCTCCTCAACGGCTCTTCCACATGTGGAGCATGGCGGTCTGGACTGTTTTCATACTGCAATTGAGTCTGAATCAGTAAATGCCGAGAGCAAAATGGAATCTAAGCTGTGCAACACACCTGGACAACCGTGTCGTATATGAATAAATCCTTGTAGGGCGATCGGACATAGGAATAGACCTCTGCCAACTCATTCAGCCTTCTATAACCAGCAGATTCATGTCATAGGACAACGCACCGTGTGCGAAATGCTCAGCATTGGGGTGTCGACTTCCTTCCACGTAAATCGTATCGAGATCGAGAAACTCGGAGAGCAGCTTCACCGCCGATTCGGAGCGGATGTCTATGGCTTTCATAATCGAAATAACGAAATTCGTCAGGAACTACAAAAGGACTTGTTAATTATCACGTCCGCAACGTGCGTCAATCTCACTGACCTCGACGTCCAGATTCATCCAGACTTGGAGCTCTCGCCGGAGGAACATAGTTGTACGCGAAATGAGTTCTGTCGACCCAGCGAACTGAGATGGCGTCGGGTAAGGGCGATATCGCGTATAAGCATTGGACGCAACGTGCTTGCCGAGAGTCAGTCCAAAAGGCCATCTCAATTAAGTGCACCAACGGACTTTCGCATAGAGCCCGTGCTCATAGATCCACCGTCGTTGAGAGATCGCTCTGTCCAACCTGTCCGCCTCATCTTGCTCCGTCGGCTCCCGCCTGCCCCATTCTCGTTCCCTCACACGCCGCCGTCGAGGTCGTCCGGGAGCCGTGACAGCGGAAGGAGCGGTGCCGGTGAAGTCCTCAACGGTGCCAAGAAGTGCTTCTGGTAGTCGTAGCGGGATCGAATCTTGTGTATCAGAAAGTCGCCGATCGTTTGTGAGCATAACGGGCATCTTCTGGACTGGCCTAAAGTTATGTCAGGGCCCCGTATATGGGATTTCGGAAAGTTCCAAGAACATACCAGTCCAAATGAGCAGGCAGTCGAAACAGAACTCGTGGGCGCAAGTGGGAATGACAGTCCGGTCTAGCATCCCTTGCAAACATATGCTGCATCGCTCTCCGTCGTCCTCGTCGTCTTCATCGTATGCATGCTGGGGCGGTGCGTCCTGGAGGTCTTCGAGTTTGATTGCTACAGGTGAAGATTCAAGTTTGACTCGTTTAGGCGACGGACTCCTGGACATGAGTGGAAGACGAGCTAGGTGGTAAATGACGGCGCCCAGCACAGTACTTTCGATCCGAGCTTCGCACGCGTTCTAGTCGACCAGGACAAAGTCAAGATTGATGGAGGCTCGTGACCTGCTGAATCACAAGTCAGATCCCGCTCTTATCTGGAGTTGTATATACTGGTATATGTTACGTGGATTAGTGCAAAGAACGAGGATGAGTGATGAAGGTGAAGGTGGCTAATGCCAAAGAAAATCACTCCCGCCCCGATTAGATACTTTTACAGAAATCAAGCCCGCGGTACTACTACTTGTGCGTATATTGTATATGTACAGGTTGCAAAGTGACGAAGAAAGATGAATAGAATGGATGAATTTAAAAGCTCGACAGCGAAGAGATTTCAACGCAAAGCAATTCGTCAGCAAGTCAGTCATCAAAGACATCATACGATGCCCTTGATTAGCATGTTTTCCAGTCGACAGTACTCTGGGACGATGGCAGCATAGGCCAAGAACGCATCGTAATCGGCCTCGGCGACTTTTGCGAGCCCTACCTGGGCTTCGGATTCGGCGGTTGGCATCGGCGCAACAGGCGTCAAGGGAGTTGGCGTCGTGGGAGTTCCAGTTGCTGCACCGTTGGACCCGATCGCAGGGCTGAGCAGGCCCAGATTGGGATCGGGAGATGTGTGAGCTGTGGATGCGGTTGCGATGGACGATACGCCCATGCTGTTGGTGCTGGAGCTGGGTGTCAGGCCGTCATTGTATCCGCCACCAAACACGGGCAAGCGCAAGTTACGGGAATCCGGCTCGTTTTCTTCGTCTTCATCTTCCTCGACCAGTGCATTGGGTGCGAGGGCAGGCGGCGGACGGTTGAAAGGCGTGCTAGCTCCGCTGCCTGGTGCTGTGCCCGGGGCCCGGGGGACATTCAAGCTCGGTCGAGGGGCTCCAGACGTTTGGTATCGTTTACTCATCAGCCGCCGAATCTCTTCCTCGAATGCATAGCCACTGCTTCCAGCACCGACACCCCATTCTCGACCCCAGATCCATCGAGCGACATAAGCAGATCCAAGGGACGCACGTGACGGACAGCCTGGAGCAGGTGCATTACGGTGGGGAGAGGTCTGCGCCGATGCGATTTGCGTTGTGGGAACATATACAGGGGCATTGAACACGTCGCAAACGAGATTCGCCACACTGGGGAAATTGGCGGCAGCTCCGGTGGCGATGATACGACCAGGTAATGGTGTAGGATCATAGGGATCGAAGCTCACCCCCAGCGCACTAGAAGCCGGGGGAGGGGGTCTCGGTACCCCGTTACGAGCAGCACTGCGAGCAAGCACGCCGGTTGCCATCATCTTCGCGTACTTGACTCGCAGGGACAGCACTTGGGACTCCAACAAACAGCGCGGATTGGCCCGCAAGTCCCGGAACTCGTTCACTTTCGTCCCCGTCTCGAAGCGGTATATGCCCTTTACATGTGAAAACGGATGCGCATCGCCCTGCAGATGCCAGAAGGAGAAGAGTTTGTCGTCCAGACTGGGCAAGGGAATGTTTCAGCCACGTCAAGAAAGGATAAAACAGTTTACACACCCAATCGATCCCCCTGGGGGCACGATCGCTACCAAGCGGTCAAATGCACTCCAACTTTTAGTATACATATCCCGAACCAGTGCTCTGGGTACATCCGCATTGCGGTTAGTCAGAACGGCGATGTATCGACGCTTCTCGTTGGCATCCTGAGCCGGATGTGGGAACAGAGAGTACAACCGAGTGGGGATGTAGTGCTGTGCGGGGGCCATCATGACATCCATGGGACCGAACTGCAGTACCGCATCCGAGGGTGCCGGCAACAGAGACAGGTAGGCAGCCAGTCCATCGTTCGTAAATTGCGTGACTGCGGTCTCTGGATCAAAGCCATAACGCTCCACAAGATAACGAGCGACGTTTCCAGCACGTCGTCCGCCACTCGTCGTGTCCACTTCACCAAGCCAACCCCGGACTCGGCGCCCCTCTTCCCGGGAGCCACCGACTATATCAAGAATGCCCTCATCCCAGCTGCCCGTGGAGTGTGACCACATCCCAGAGGCACAAGCTTCGGTCTCCGCCATCGGCATCCACTTGCCGCTGATAAGAGACGCCATAAATGCCGAGGCAAGCTGGACCCGGCCAGTGCGAGCCCAAACGTCTTGCGGCCAGGTTTCGCGAATGCGCAAGAGCTGACCGCAGATGTTCGAGGGATTCGAGGCGCCTCCTACGCGGGCGGCCATGTGATCGGCACCGCCAACCATACCCTCAATGGCAAGAGCATGAGTGTGAGACGAGATATCTTGGGCGACAGGAGTGTTGGGGAGCGAAAAATGAGCCGAAGAGAAGTGAGCGACGAATGGAGTGTGCGGGTCCAGGGAAGAAAGCGAGGGGACAGTAGTCGATTTCCACCAAACGAGGGCGTGCTGTGCCGATCCTCCGATGGTTTTTATCCGGCCAAGGTCGTAGTTGCGCTGAAGCTTCTCAAGGAGAGTATCTGTTTGATCGAAGGAACACGTGGGACGGAAGCAAATTGTGAGACAACGGAAAAAAGGGCGGCTTCCAGGACTGACCAAGCGCCTTGAGCCACATCTCCACCGGAGTCGTGTAGGCGTCGCCGGGGGTCGTAAAGATCCCGCCCTGGGTCCTGGGCACGGGGACGTCAGAGCGACAATCGATGGCGCGAAAACGAATGATCGCACTGGTACTCCGCAAGCTCCGTGTCGAAGTCAACACATTCGACACCAACGAGGTCCAAACTCTCATCTACGATCGAGGCGCGTAGCTGGTCTACCGCCAGCTCGAGGCCGAGAAAAAGGGAAGACCCGGGAGGCATTTAGGTTGGTGATAGCGTAGACGTAGGGTAATGGTATCGTTGACGTGGGTATTGAATGAGCGTAAGCGGGCGTATCGACGTCGTGTTGCGAGCCCTGGGAATGGCCAGAGAGATGCACGTAGCGCAGGAAAGGAAGAGTTGATGTACACTGCCAGACGGGAACAGAAGCTTGCACCCGTCTCAAGCGGATCACGTGAGACGACCGACCATCAGGCTCTTTGACGGCAGTGAGTGGGAGAAGGGTCCGTTTTTGCCCAGCGCCGCCGGCTGCAAGGGTGAAATCGCTCATACCGATCCCGTGGTCTGCTCTTGCCCATCTCGGACGGTTTCAATCGGTTTCATTGGCTGCATCACACTTCGCAGTGTGATTATCCACTGATCATCATCTTTCCAGAACGCTCATGAGCTCTACTCGCCGAGGAACACCAGGGAACACCCAGTATGGTCCCCGTTGTGCATGGCAATCATAGCAACGTCGGCCGACTGACGACAGGACGAATAGAATGAACTTTCGCACTGCCAACCCAACCAAGCACGAGTGTTGAACAAAATTACAACTGGACGAGAATCGATGTGGGAAAATAGTCATCATATTCTCAGCGTCGGGCAGATACCCAGTCTAGGCTCAGCATGCGTGGGGATTTCCCTTGAGTAGTGGAGCCGAAGCATCAGATGGATGGATCCATTCTCCAGCAACATCCTCGTGCATCCCGTACGTGCCGCACCGTGCCGCTCTTGTCGCTCTCTACTTGATCTCGGCTGCGCAGTCTGAGAACAGGTCGGATCCAGTTGAACGCATTATACAGTAAGCGCACGATCCGCCCTGCTCGTCCTCACTAGTCGTGGAGCTTGAAAGTGGATAGGAAAGATTCAAAGAGGTTTGCACAAGGAAAAAGAGAGCGAAATGTCCATTCTAGGGCACGTGGCCCACAGATTCTGCATGCGAAGGTCGTCACAAAGATCAAGCAGTGGATCCTGAAGTGAAAGGGCAGCTGCGCTGTGTGGCGCGCCTTTCGCCCAACTCATGTCGGAGGGGGAGAAATCGTCCTACTAGCCAGCTAATCTCGGCGATTAGTAGCAGCAGGATAGCCCCAAATCCCACACATTTGCGACTGTTCGGCACATGGTGAACATTGTCGTCGTGCTTGAAGTAGCCATAAATATCGGGTAGAGCTAGACCGGTCTCTTTTGGATTCCAGCTTCCCGAATCTTCTGTCAGTTGTTTGGGCAAACTGCAGAGCCAAGTGAGGCTGAGGAGATGGACGCGTTGAAAGCGCCTGAATTTGACGGCATCAGAGCCTCCTATCACTGGGATCGCGTGATATACCACCATACTTAGTACAACTTGAATGTATATTCGGAGCGGTGACCCGGCGGTCTTCCTGGCTGGCTTACTCATGCCACATCGGGCTCAAATAGTCCCTTTCACTCGACGCGCAGGCCGAGATAACATCCAGATCAACGAAAATCTTGAAGCTCCCAAAGCAAGGTCATGGGATCAATAGTCGTCGTCGCAGGTGAGCCTCGCGCTCTCACTGTATCTTCACACGAAGTTCATTTGCCGAGGAATCGGGAACGGTTCGGGGACTGGTGCTGCAGCAGCGTACTTTACCGTTTCACGTCGATGGTCTGCGCTGATTACAGGATCCCTGCAGGCGATTGTTCGCAAGCGAAGGTTATACTGTGGCCCTCATTTCCCGTGGGGCGGATTCCCTCAATGCGCTTGTGCAGTCAATCAAGAGTTCTGGGGGACAGGTACGCTTATCTTGTACACACTCCGAGCAGCCGGCTCCATGTTGGTCCTTGCGATAGGCCAGTGCATTCCCAGTCTCCGAGTACAGCGATCATGAGATCTCCTCGGCCTTCTCTGCCATCGAGAAACAGTTTTCGACTCCTGATTACAGTATCCGCGCTGCCATCTTCAACGCTGCCCATGGTGTTTGGAAGCCTTTCCTGAATGTCACGCTGGAGGACATCCGTGCATCCAACCAAATCAACGTCGAATCTTCGTTTGCGTTTTCGCGCTCCGCTATCCTCGCTTTCCAGAAGAACACTCCTGAAGCATCGAATGGCGCCAAAGGAACCTTGATCTTCACGGGAGCTACTGCAAGTCTGCGAGGGAATGTCGTGACAAGTGTTTTCTCAGCAGGCAAATTTGCTTTGCGGGCCTTGTCCCAAAGTTTGGCAAAGGAATTCGGGAAGCAGAACATCCATGTGAGTTTCGAACTGCCCATCAAATGTGTCAAACAGGTATTGAGTTGTCCAGGTCGCACATGTGAGTCTGTCTCAGCATGTTACCTGCCTCTCCGATTGATCCCTGTCAGGCTATCATCGACGGCGGTGCGTGAGAAGCCGTAATGTACTATCCTCTCCGGCTTAGGGTTCCAGGCATTGCCACCAACAACTCGCGCGAAGATAGGCACACTCCTCCGAGTGGGCCGGTCGAGAATCCAGACCCATCATCCAAGCTGAGTCCAGAGAGCATCGCGAAGGCAAGGCATCCGATCGTAATGTTTGTTTTGATCCGCTCATCTTGTGCCCAGTCGTACATCTATCTTGTCCGCCAGGATCAATCTTCGTGGACATGGGAGCTTGATCGTGAGCGTCGACAGTGTAATTCGCTTCTCAGTGTCTAAACTTTGACCTTCTTAGTCCGTCCTGCTCACGAGAAGTGGTAATCGATCCGGGCTAGGCAGTTTTATCTCCAGTCAGACGTTGAATGACCTTCGATAATCGATTTGAAATTCTGATGCACATGCTACCGACCGAAGAATCTTAATCAACTTTTGAGCGTGGGCTGACGACGGACATAGCATAAAACGCGGCGTCTGGCGTATGGAATGACACCAGTTCTTCTCCCACTCCAACGGCCATGTCCAAGGTTATTCTGGTCGGATGTGGGATCGCTGCCCCTGTTCTTGCCCTCCTCCTCAAGCAGAGAGGATATCAGCCGGTGATTTACGAGCGGCGAGAGCAGGATGCCGACGGAGGATTGAGCGTTCTGTGTGTTTCAATTGCCCCACCTCTGTTCTGACCCTGCTAATCGCGAGCGAATAGGCTGCAGTTGAACGGCTTACGCATCTTGTCGCTGATTCCTGGCATCATTGAGCAGCTCCCTGGAAGGGTGGTCGAAGAAGCTGCGAATTTGTCCATTGTCCCAACAGAAGAGGGCGTTCTATGCCGCTCCTCGTTCCCTGCAATGGTCCGTAAGAGATACGGATTTGGAATGATGGGTGTCCACAGGCCGCGTTTTCTTGCACTTTTGGCCTCGACGGCGGCTGCCCATGGGATACCTATCCACTACAACATGAGCGTTGTCCACGTGACACAATCTGATCAGTGCGCGACAGTCCATTTTGACAATGGGCAATGTGACTCGGCCAGTTTTGTGGTCGGCTGTGACGGACTGCACAGTGTGGTCCGCACTGCACTGTTTGGAAGAGACGCCCCTACATTTACCGGTCTGACACAAGTTGGTTCTGTCTGTTCGTGAACTTCGCACAGGGTCGTTGAACACTGCGCAATCACGCAGATGGGTGGATTCATTCCGATGGCGTTTCCCGACCAGAAGCCAACAATTTTCAACTTCTTTGGGGATGGTCTCCACGTTATCTCCTATCCCGCTTCAGAGACGGGATACATATGGGGGTGAGTCACTTGGAATCAACTTCAACCACGGCCACGTGACATTTGTTCAAGAATCACACAACGCGAAGCGGAGATGAAAGAAACATGGCGCGTCATGAACTCTGCTTGCCAGGAGTCCATCCGATCTGGACCGTTCTCTCGGCTTCCGTTTGGCATCGGCAAACTCATTCAAGCTTCGGAGAGAATTACGAAGGTTAGGTCCCCGCTTTACCCCGGATCATTCGACCGCTCATCGAGACGCAGTTCGGCTTGTACGACCGACCGGAACTGAAGTCCTGGCACAAAAATCGTGTGATCCTGATCGGTGATGCAGCTCATCCAACCAGTCCCGTAAGCTGCATTACCCTTAATCGATTTTCTCGGGTCAATCCTTCCATATGCAGCATCTCGGCCAAGGGGCGAATCAGGCACTCGAAGATGCATTCCATCTCGTCCGCATCCTTGTCCAGAACCATCCGGACCCCAATTCAAATCCGTCAACGGCCACTCTACGCGCGATTTACAAGGCATTCGAGGCGAAACGGATCTCCCGGACCGCAACCTTGGTTCAGGAGGCTCGCAAAGCCGGAGAGTTGCGGGTCGTGCAGGGCTTTGATGCGGCTTTGGCGAGGAACGAGTTTCTGAGATCGCAGTGGTCAGATGAGCAGGCGTTGCTCAGATCCAAAGTTGATATGCTGAGCGAGCAGTGGGAGGATTGTTGGAATTGAGACACGCTGATACTAATACGCAATAAGTACGAGCGAGCATCATCTACTGTCTAGACTGAACTACAGCAAGTAGACTCTCCAAAGCGGCAGAGTCGAGATCTGGTGGCGGAATGGCTTCCGCCTCGTGTTCGGCGTCCAGTGACATGTAACCGAACCCCACATCAAGTCGTGTATAACAGAACTGTTCCTCACCAGATTCTGACTGGAACACGAATCGTTTGAGGGTCTCCAGCTCGGCTTCAAAGCGGGACAGGACAGCGTGCCAGGGGTACGGGAAATCGATCATCTCGTCCCCGTCAATCGAGCAATCGGCGAGCTCGAGCGATTCCAATGTTTTCCCGTGTTGCACGATGAACGAGAGCATGTTGTATTCCAGCGCAGTATCCACGAAAACGAAGTCGTACAGCGACAAGGCTGTTAAACGGGGAAATCGGAGGGTCGCTACGTTGAGAGCAGGCTGGGAGCCGACGCCTTGGTCACTGCGGATCACCAGTGTGCGTACCTCATCAGCATATTCCAGCATGCTGGGTACACTGATGTTCCAGTAATCAACCAGCGGATCTTGAAAGTAAGCCCCCTCGTAGTCCACATCAGAAATCACAGAAATATCCACAGTCCTGGCCGATTTGAACAGCGCTCGGAATCCGTCTCGAGTGTAGATGTCGTGTGGGACGGCGATTAGATTGTGGAGGGTCAAAGATCTGAGAGTGGACAGAGGCCGGGAAGCCAAAGCCGCGAAAATTTCTTGTTGAAGAAGAAGATAGTGCGTCGGCTGCTCGGGGATGTCGTGGGAACCATCTTCTTGAAAAGTGTCGTGGAATTCAAGATGCAGGCTTTTCAGGCGAGGAAAGTTCGAGAGGCCCGAGAAAGCACCCGACAACGCCACTCGCCGTGCTTGCGATTCTACCTCTTCGGGGGGACCTGAAATCAAATCAGTCGCTGCATCCTGATTCCAAAATACTGGACAAGCCCCACTCGTCCATCTATCAGAAGCGGGCGCGTCAAAGCGGACGCTTTCCACCAAAGGAGCCACGCTCAAGGTGCAGGTCTCTAGGAACAGTAGCGCGGCCCCGCTCTTCACAGAATCCGTCACAACGATTTCGCGGAAGGCAATGGGGGTTGCGGCGTCTCTGAGGGCGCGCGACACCAGCCGAAGGGTAAAGATAGTCTCGTCCCACTGCGCGTCTTTCGAAATTTGTTGTAACAATTCAAGAGGAAGCGGGGACATGGAGGGAGCAAGAAAATGGCGTGGAACCAATAAAGCGTGGCAACCTGAGATTTGGCGCAGTCAGTCAGTACTTGGTGAACGCAATTGATCCGCGGTCTGATGCATTGGCAAAGCTGATAACGAAATCTTAGGTATTACCACTGGTCGAATGTAGATTCGTTGCCACAACTGTTACCACAACAAGACTCCGAAAGAGTTTACGATTGTAACTCTGTGTCGCTCAATCAGCCTCCAGTCCAACACACCGCTTTTTGTGAGCTGGCCAGTGAGGAATTACCCATCGCCCCACGAGCCAGGAAAATCAAGGATACCTGCGTGACGAGAAGGCTGGTTGTTAAAGGTGCGAGCCTCAAGCAGGGTAAAGTATTGCCAGTACTTGAATGAAAGGAGGGCCGTGATCGAATTCGATCACCAGGTATCTGCTGTATCTGCTGTGAATCCAGAATTTCTCAAGGAGACGCAAGGGCACCTGCACACGTATCGCAGAAGCGCCAGCTCGGCACGGTTGACAACGTAGATACCTGGGCCCAAGCCCCGTGGGGGTGGGGTTGGATAGATCATGACTGACCTCGGGACCTCGATGATTCCAGCATTTCCGCTGTCGGCTCATAGCTTTCGGCCCATACGACGGACACCGTGTCCATTCAGGTCTGCAGTTGGTGGTGAGCACAAGTTTAAGATGCAATGGCGTCCAATCAACCTGTCATTGTTTCGTTGTTTGCTGTGATTGGGATGCACGTGATCGAGACCCGTCGTGACGATCATCTGCGTCCTAGTCAGCGATAAGTCATAGACTACGAGAAGAAACCCGTTTCTCTTGCATCGTCAGTTGGAAAGAATACCTTCCTTCACATGCTTCCGAAGATAATTGCCTTCGATCTGGAGTGAGTGGGTTGTCGGCGAGTTCGTCACGGTCCTCGTTCTCTGTCCCTGCCCTTCGGACGTACTGAATGGCATCCCTTCAGTTACACTCTGTGGGATCTCTGGATCGACACCCATGTCACGCCGCCGCTCACATCATCAGACGACACGGGCGCTGTTGTCGACGCCCACGGGACAGAGATCGATTTCTACCCTGACGTGCGGGCGATACTGCGCCGTCTGAGAGCGGACGGCGTTTTTGTGGCTGCATGCTCGAGGACGCACGCACCCGATCTGTGAGTTCAGGATCGACCGATATAATTGGGAAGCTGCTTATGGGACGGCAGCGCGCTCCGAGCACTCAACCTCCTCCGTGTTCCCGAGTCGGATGAGGAGGACGGTATTGAGCCCGGAAAGCCTGCTATCGAGTACTTTGATAACCTGCAGATATACCCTGGCTCGAAACTTGCGCATTTTCGAGCGATACACAAGAAGACGGGAATCCCATATGAGCAGATGGTAGGGTCGACATCTCCCCAGACTTCTACCCTTCTGATCTGGAATCCAGTTGTTCTTCGACGATGAGTCGCGGAACCGGGAGGTCGAACGATTGGGTGAGTAGGTTCTCTGGTTGATATACGGGATGCTTCAACACTAGTACAGGAGTTGTCTTCCATTACACCCCCCAAGGGGTCAGCCACGATGTACTTGCAGCTGGACTGAAGTCGTGGACGAATCGCGTCATCGGCAACTAGATCATTCTCAACGTTGAACTTTGAATGCGTCTAGTCACACCATCCCCGCAGAGAGTGCGGTGACACATCCAGCATGTGGGCCGGGGTCATTGGCCTGTCCGTCTCTGACGCTGAAAATATAAGACGATTGCTGCTGCATCGCATCTGTCAAGCGTACGAAGCCAGAGCTCGACCTGTCACCAGGCTAGCAGTGCTTCTTCTGCAGGCAGCAAACGGCAGTGAATGGATGGATTATTTGCGTTGACTCGGAACTTCTTTAACGCTTTCATGGACTCCCTCTCCTCGATTTTAGCACTTTCCTGGTTTAGATCCACGATGCCCATCATAATCGTAGTCCCCTGCATATGCATGCACTACTTGTGCTATATCACATGTCGAGATGACTCGCAAAGCTTTGTGACATGTCCTCAGCTACGAGATTGATCAGCTCGCTGCCAAATAGGATTCAATACGACTTGCTTCATCACCTTCCGAATTGTTGATTCTCAATCTCACAGATCCCAGAACTCTTTCCCATCCGAACGACTGCATGCCGTATATCTTCGAGTCAGTTTCACCGCTCCCCATGCGCTCTTGGGCTCCAAATCGTATGGGCAATGCCCTCAAGTCGCTTTCGATCTGCCCATCTCCCATCACGTCTATCCGTCTGCCAGACTCTACGTGTCCTTAGCCATAAATCAATCGCAAACTGCTAGTTCTTACCTGATTTCGGTGTCTCTTGAGCCTTTGATGTGTCCTGTTACACCGCCCGGTGCATGCATGAGTGCACCGTCAGTCAGCGCCGCGACAGCTGCTTGTCACCGCCCACATGTATAAAAGCGCGTGCTCTGGAGCACTAACCTCATCATTGCTCTTCCCGGTTTCTCCTTCGTTGTTCATTCCTTTATTCCCTTATTTCCTTCTTTCTCTCGACGAGACCTTTTCTCCACGACAGTCCAAGAATCACCGATCACAGTATCAACTTCACCATGCTCGTCTTCCCCTTACTCCTTCTCCTCGCTACCGTGGCACAGACTGCCCCTGTCGCCTTGTCCAACTCTGACAAGCGTTGTGTCGGATGGGCCAACTGTATCCCACCCGCGCCTGCGAACAAGCGTACCGAAACTCGTTCCTTGAGCTCCGTTCTCCTCCTTCCTGGTGCATTGCGCAAGAGGCAAGATGACGGTTTCGACTTTGGCTCGGATGGTATGCAATCGTTCCTTCTCGAGTCGCGATCTGAAAGGTTTTGTCATGTGTAGATTCGGGTGATTCAAGCTCGTTTGATGATACCAGCTCGTTCGACGACGGTAGCTCTTTTGACGACACCAGCTCGTTCGATGACACCAGTTCCTTCGATGACACCAGCTCTTCTGACGACACCAGCTCTTTCGACGACACCAGCTCGTCCGATGGCAGCTCGTCCGACACCAGCTCGCTCGACTCTTCAACCACGTTTGACCCCTCTTCATTCGATTCGAGTTCATTCGATACCAGCTCATCCGATACTGGACTGGCTGACTCTACCGGTAAGTCTTGATATCCTCACATGGAAACCCGACATCTGAATCCATGCTTCCTGACAGACACTTCAGGCTCAACCGACTCTGGATCAGCAGATGACGGTCAGATTTGCTTCGATTCGACGGCCGGTGTAGATTTCTGACCCTTCTTCTGATCTGCAGGATCCAGTTCGTTCTTGGATCCCAGCAGCACAGACACGACTGATTCGGGATCGGCAGCGGACCCCTCAGCGACCGACTCCTCGAGCACGGACAGCTCGCTGTTCGGTTCTTTCTTCGATCCCAGCAGCACCGACACGACCGGTGCAGCTGATCCAGCGGCTACGGATGCATCCTCCTCCGACAGTTCGCTGTTCGGCTCGTTCTTCGATCCGAGCAGCACAGACTCGACCGGTGCTGCTGATCCCGCGGCGACGGACGCATCGACTTCCGATGGCTCGTTTGGCTCGTTCTTCGATCCCAGCAGCACGGACTCCACAGGCGCACCGGATCCAGCAGCGACGGATGCCTCGACCACCGATGGTTCTGGGTTCGACCAGTTCCTGGACCCTACCGACGCTAGCACGGCCACTGATCCTGCCGCCACCGACAGCACCGGTGCGACTTCTGCATCCGACTCTACCCCGACGGACACAGTCGACACGAGCACCGATGATTCGTCTTCGAGCACGACTGCGGCTGCTGCAAGTGCTGGACCCACTGGTGCCACTACGAATTCCGGCGGAGGGTCTTCGAGTCCATCTGCTGCATCCAGCAACACACCGAGTTCCTCCTCCTCGAATGGTGCTCTGACATGCGGTGGTGCGGTGCCCAACGCTGCCACGATCGCGCTCATCAAGCAGGCGGAGGGCTTCGTCCCATCTCCGGCCCCCGACCCCATTGGTCTCCCGACAGTCGGTTTCGGCCACAAGTGCCAGACCAAAGGGTGTGCCGAGGTCGGGTTCAGCTTCCCTCTGTCCCAGAGCACGGCGACGCAGCTCCTGCAGCGTGATCTCGCGACGTTCGTGACCTGCGTCAACAACGCCGTGAGCAGCTCCGTGGTTCTAACGGACAACCAAGTGGGCGCGCTTTCGTCGTTTGCGTTCAACCTCGGATGCGCCACTCTCAAGAGCTCGACTCTTCTCAAGCAGCTCAATGCGGGCCAGGATCCGAATACCGTCGCTGCGGCCCAGATCCCTCGCTTCAACAAAGCTGGTGGAAAGGTGCTCCCGGGTCTCGTCACCCGCCGCGCTGCGGAAGTTGCTCTGTTCCAGACCCCCTCCAGCGTCCAGGCACACCCTTGTTGAGTATTCACCCAGTTGTAGTAGGTACTTGGCGCTGTGTACAAATACATAGTGGTATCGATTATTAGATATAGCATCTACATTTGTCTACGTCGCAGGCGTACATCGCTGGGTCACAGTCCGTTGAAGCGCTCCCAGTTTTTCATGCATGAGTATCCATCATAATCTGCGGGGACACATCAGTCTTAGCGTGACGTGCATCACAGATCGAAAAACGCACCAAAGTTGCTGGAGGGATTACACGCGCAGCGGTTGGCTTCCCATACGGCGGGGTCCTTGGGGCAGTGCGTGTAGGGGTTGTGCTCGTAGCCAATCTCCTCGAAGAACTGCAGTTGATCTTTGGATGCGAAGATGCCTGCGGCAATCGAGTGCACAGGAGCATCGCCCCACCGCTGTCAGAGAAACTACGTCGGAATCATCTAACAGCAAAGAACTCATCGCCCGCACCTCGTAATAGAATCCCCCTTTAGAATCCAGGTAGTCAAAGAAAGCAGTGTATGCAGGTCCCCGCCAGAAATTCATGTCGGCGATCTCGAAGTTGCTCCAGAAATGGCAAAGATTGTAGGTTTCTCCGTTATCGTTGCTCATGAAGCCGAGCGAATTGTCTTTTGCAATGTGCTCTGGGTGCAGTTTCATGAAATCTGACGGCGATTGATAAACATCCTGGATCTAGAACACGGACGAATACCTTTCACATGACCCCATAGTGTCGGAATCGTCTTCTCGAACTCGTACATCGTGATAGTGAAGCCTAAGAATGGGTTACCCCTCGCCAAGGACGATGAAATCGGACCCACCGTAGACTTTTTTACGATCTTGCATGTATAGGAATGGGTCGAATCTGATATCACAATGGAAATGGACATCGGGCTCAATTCGCCAGTACCATCGATACTTTTCGACAAGAGGATGCCTGAAGAAGAAACTGTTGATGCGAGTCAGCAGTTTGTCGCTCGACGTCGTATGCGCCGTCACTCACCCAGAATTGAAGCGACACATGTTTCGATAGCTGACACTTCCTCCGTAGATCACGCCCTCGTCCACCAGTTTGTCACGGCCTTTGGCTGCCAGAGTTTCGTCGATCCAGTCTGGTTGTTGCCTGGAGCCGAGTTTCAGCCGGAATCTGACACATCAAGGAGGGTGACGCACCAGTGTTCCCTTGGTATCACCCCAAACTCGATCTTTCCCGAGACGACTGCAGTCAGCCGTCTAGCAGGTCAACCGTGGATGAGAACCCGTCCGAAGAGACATGAGAGCACCACGCACCGCTTGAACTCCGCCGAGAAGGGCTCATCATTCAGGAACACATACGGATAATGGTGCCGGGTGTTGAATCGGTCCTCCATCCTCCTCACCGACCGCACAGTCATGTCCAGATCCGTGTTCCGAGCCAGTACGACGAACGTGGCATTGGCGCGGGGCCGGTGTGCGACATCCAGCGTCGCATTTTCCCATGTGAAGTATTCGGGCGGGATGGGAGTCGTCTTGGACGTCCCCATGAGACGATTTATTGACGTCGCCCGGCCATAGTCTTCGTGTGTCTGAGAGAGGATGAAGTGCCCAGTGATAACGATAGCGAGAACGAGGAGCAGATATCGGGGGGTGGTATGCATGCCACGTAGGGGGACGAAGAAGCGGCAGAGAGGCAGGGAAGGGCCGCCTTGCAGGGCCACTAGTTGTTTTGCGGGTGGTGAGTGGAGAGCTGCGCTGACAGCGTCGATACAAATCGGACATCAAATTCCCAAAATTGATCCGACGGTGATATGTATTAATCGCGGGACGATGGCTCCGTTGCGGAACCTTTGCGGTCAAGTGAAGCCGCAGCCAGTGGGCCCCAAAGAGTTTCGAGCTTTTACATTTACCTGCTTTGCCTCTTGACGGTTGTACGACTTCAGTGAACAGAGCGGACTGAAATAAAACACGTGACATGCCGATCAACGCTCTTACGTCATGTGATGCTTACAGGTTGTCTTTGTATGTAATGTACGATATCATGTCAGATTCATTTCCTGAGCTTCCATCTACTCGGACTAGTGAGCCAGCCAGCCCCGCGCGCGGCGCACACGGCACCCCCTGAATGACCACGAGTTTGTCCCCTGTCCGGAGGCAAATCCTGCTTCCATTATTATAATTTGCGGTTCCAGGATGAATTCTCCGCAACCTAATTGAACGAGGGCTGCAAAGCCAACCAACCACCCACGGCAATCACAGCTCGTCTTCTTCTTCTGACGCTGATAAGATAAGATGGATGTATACGTGACCGAGGGTCTCGTGAGGGTGACCGATCGTGTCGCTGAATTCGCCACTGGCATTCCATTCCGGATCCGAAGAACCCGAATCTTCCGAGGGATGGAAGCCCTATGCAAGGTCGAGTTTGTGGAACACACGTTCTGAAAGTTTCCTATTGCAGCGGGATCCTTCTCGCGGCCACCGCTTCGTAACACTGACTAAACCGTCGGAGTGAGAATTTCATCATCGAATCAGCCCATCGGATCGAAGCGTTTATATTTGCCAAGCAGGGAAGCCATTCATTGCACTTGCTAACGACCAACCATGTCCGCGCCGACGACCGTACCGCTCCTCCTCAACGGCGAAGAAGTCCTGTCTCCATCCTCGTCGACGTTCCCCGTCGAGTCCCCCGTCTCCCACCAACTATTATGGTCGTGTTCGTCAGCATCGCCGGACCAGGCCGCCGCTGCCGTGCAGGCAGCCTCAATGGCGTTCCCCGTATGGTCGAAATCCCGCTCTGCCGAACGACGGAGGGTGTTTCTGAAGGCGGCGGATCTTATCGCCGAGCGCAGCGAAGAACTCAAGTTGCACATGCACCAAGAGACGGGCAGCCCCGACGCCTTCTGCACCTTCAACGTCATGACCGCGGCAGAGCAGATGCGCGATGCGGGAGGGCGGTGCAGTGCCATTATGGGCAGCATTCCCATGACGCAGGATGAGGGGACGGCGGCGCTGGTGCTCAAGGAACCGTACGGCGTCGTGCTGGGCATCGCCCCATGGTACGTCCGGTTTCTGCGGCTTTTAGATCCGCCGGGGTGGAAGAGCATCTGACCGAGATTCAAATATCAGGAACGCACCATATATTCTCGGATTCCGTGCCGTCATCTATGCGCTAGCGGCGGGGAACACGTGTGTGCTCAAGGGCTCGGAACTTAGCCCGCGCTGTTTCTACAACATCGGGCGCATTCTCCTCGACGCTGGGCTACCCAAGGGTGCTTTGAACGTGATCTACACCCCTCGCGCAGAGTCCGCCGCGATCACCACCCAACTTATCAACTCCCCCGCTGTGAGAAAAGTCAACTTCACGGGAAGCAGTGCAGTAGGCTCTATCATCGGGTCGATAGCGGGTCGTGCACTCAAGCCTTGTCTGATGGAACTCGGTGGCAAGGCAGCGGCTATCGTGCTGGACGACGCGGATCTCGAGTTGGCCGCCTCCCAATGCGCTGTTGGCGCATTCTTGCACTCCGGACAAATCTGCATGAGCACCGAGCGCATCATCGTGCAGGAGTCCGTCATCGATAAATTCCGACCGGCACTGCAGCAAGCAGTGGCAAAGTTCTCGCCTGCCGACGCACTGTCTCCAGTCCTCGTCCAGGCAGCGGCTGTTGACCGCAATCGTTCTCTAGTCGCAGACGCGCTGAGCAAGGGAGCCAAGCTCCTGCACGGCGATCACACCGTGGACGAGAAACATCCGGAGACGGGCCTCGCTTCGGGGACTCGTTTGCGTCCGCTGATTGTGGATGGAGTGACTGCGGACATGTCGCTGTATAGCCAAGAAAGCTTCGGGCCCAGCGTCAGTGTCATTTCGGCGGCCAGCGAGGAAGAGGCAGTCAGGATTGCCAACGACAGCGACTTTGGACTGAATGGCGCTGTCTTTACACGCGATCTGGCGCGCGGACTCAGAGTCGCAAAGCAACTGGAGTGCGGGTGAGTCTCATTCGCAGAATGGACCTGAGCTAGTCTGAAGATCAATCAGGTCCATCCACATCAACTCGATGAGCGTCCATGATGAGGCCAACCTCCCTCACGGGGGCACCAAACACAGCGGGTGGGGACGGTTCAATGGCCAATGGGGAATTGAGGAGTTCTTGCGGCTCAAAACAGTGACATACAAAGAATAACCTTGTCTGTGAAGGATACAAGTTGTAGATCTAATCCCGTCAAAACGTCGTCTTCGACAACGGACTGGCTGTCATCGAAGATGAGCGTATGGTCGTCACTGTCGTGCCCTTGCCAACCGGTATCGCAGGAGGCTTACGTCGTTTGGGCGTGGGCGGTGGCGGTGGCGTCCGACGATGGGGCGTTGGCTGAGTGACATGGACTTGCAGATGCACAGGGCTCGACGGCAAGGATGATCCACTGAAACTCGTCGCAATGGACGACGGAACGGTCATTGAGCTGGCGCTTGGGTCGTGAGTTGATGGAGCCCGGTGTCGATTTGCGTGAGAACCATCCACGATTCCAGAGTGGGCGCTCCCTTTCCGAACTGGAGCCGGCAGGACTGCGGATGCCACGAGATTGACCGAACTCGCGTTGCTGGGTCTTCTCGGAGCATCGGTCGAGGAACGAGACGCGGGCTGGCCAGCAGCCGCTCCTGGTAGAAATTCAACACTCTTGCTGCTCCTGAGGCTCCTGCGCCCTTGAAGATCCAGGGGCGACGGGGTGTGTAGATGGGACTGGGGCGCAGATGCTTCGCTGGAGCCTCTCCTGCCTTCCTCCGCAGGAGGCGATTTGCGGAGATGGACACACCAATCTCCACTTAAGCATCGCTCCACAAGCCGTCTCGTGGTCGGATTGATATCCCGCACACCGGCATTCGAAATCAGCCCTTCCAAGGCCAGCACGATTTGCGGCCGCTTGTACGGGATTTCTCGGAGCTGCGTTTTTGTCAAAAGCGGATGAAGAACACGTAGATAGGTGTGCCGGAGCTAGTGCAAAGTCAGCTGTTCGCCACATGCATTGTCGCTGGTCATACGCACGGATTCACTATCATCATCCAGGTCCGTGAGCTCTCTCAGGAAGACATCCACCAACACGCAGAGATCGTTCGTATAAAAGTATTCCGAAGTCCCTTTGGTCGTAAATAGCAGATACAGCAGCTTCAAGACGAGCAGCTGCATGCACAAGTCTTCAGGGGTATGCTCTAAGATAAATTAGATTGCTTCTGCAGGCAAAGACATGACCGCACCGGCACGATTGAGCATAAAGATCATATTCTCCCCAAATGTCTTGCTCGATCCCAGTCTCCTCATCAAGATGCGCAGAACCCGGTTCGCGGGTTCAGAGGAGGAGGGATGCTTGTCCGAGTGGTGCTTGTCCGATTCAGAAGGGAGAGATGCGACCATGAATTGCTCGTTAAGCGCAACCTTTCCTGGCGTCAGCGACGTCAACAGCGAGCATGAACACGACATACGATAAGCTTGATGCACGAGTAATTGAAAACTTCATCTTGCATATTCCTGGTTTGCTCCACTAGATCGAAGAGGTAATCGAGAAATTTATCGTCGAATATCTCTGAAGACGTGGGTTGAGGAGGGAGGCGTGCAGGCCCTAAACATAGATCGACGTACTGAGGTCATGGGTCGAGAACTTCTGTACCCGACAGACTTCATACACCAGTCGAATGCACAATGAGCGCAACTTCGCTTCGATCGGAATCGGCACCGATGTTGAACCAGGGTGCGACGAGGACGACCCTGAGTTCCCGAAATAGGCATCTTCCTCTTCGGGGTCAATCTCAACGAGAATGTGGTCCATGAGAAGAGGCAGAAGAGGCGTCCATCGTTTACTCGAACGGAATAAATCCGACCGGCGGCGTCCGTGGCAGAGCATGATGTGGTACATGATCAACTGCGAGTGTGGGTCGGTGTTCTTGGAGCAGGGTGCTTGAGCTTAGGAGGTGGCGCGGGGGAGTACAACGACACTCACAGATCTCAACTCTTCTCCAAGCATCTCGCACATCCTCTCAGAGTGGAAGGAGAACAATTCGGACTCGGCAATGAGGTTGCACGCATGCTCGAGCTGCAGGGGACTCTGGAGGTACAGTTCTAGCCGCATATTGCCACGTCAATAGATTTCATGATTGAGCGGGGCACAGACCATGGTAGGCTGCACAAAACGCTGTGTAGCGCCTCAATGTCAAGTCCAGCAGTGATAGCGTGGGGGGCTCTTTCGGCAGATTGAGCACATCCTCCAACTCTGCACACGAGCAGTCAGCAGCGGCAGGGCGAGACCAGGTATAGCGCAAATCATACCAGACCAGAACTGCTGCGCATTCTCGACGAGGTACGTTATGCCCAGATCGTCTTCGACGTTCATGTCGACTGAAGGGCAGTGAGGACCGAAGATGGAAGGACGGCTTGTGACGTGATGTTACCCGGAATAGCAGTCACACAGGTGTTACGCTGTCTCGTGTTTTCCCGCCCCTTCGTGACCTGACGCGTGCGATCCCATCTTGAGTTTCTACCACCACCTCTGGGCGCGGACAGACACAGCCGACATGGGAATCGAGTAGTACGGAGTGTACTTTGGCAAGAATTTGGGTGGCAAGTAATCTGCGTCTGCGCTTCTTCTTGCCTTCGTATCGCAACAATTGGGTTTGTCATCTCGACCGTTTTAGTTCACAAGTGATCCTGGAACGGCAACAATGCTCTCCCATCTCTCTCTTCAACTCTGGTCGAACTATGCACGGGATGAAAGCCTGCCACGTGCTCGCAGTGACCGGTCCGCATCGTTCGACTGGGTCCTACTTGCTGCAAATATCTTGCACGGCTTGCACACTTGCTCTGGCTGCATCTCGGCTCTTTCTCCATGTAGAGTCTCCCGTGGTCAAAACCACCTCAAAAAAATTAAGCAGCGAGCTGCTATTCTATCTGCAGACGAATATCCATTCCATCGTGTGCCAACGGCTGACCTGGATACAGCATGACTTCTCCCATCCCCTTGGTCAAATGCAAACTTTTGTTTGGTCGACAGTCCCAAGGCCAATCTAGCTTTGACTATTCTGGAAGGATGGATATCGATGCTCAGAGTCCACGCCAGATCTACATTCCTGATTTCTTCTGCGTTTGATGCATCATTCTCTCTGTCTCCTGCTGCGTTTTCCGAGCAGGGTTGTGCCGTGGTGGCGGAGAATGTGGATGAACGAATCGCTTGATGCGCTACCCCCAACCCGCTACGGGTCAGTTGACCTGTCAAACTCTCAGCCGGTGACACCAGCAGATCATCTCCGTTCTGAGGGGGTGGCTGTGGCCGCTCGGTGTACCTCACCTCATAAGTGGTCCATCGAGGTAAGACGATGGCTGAGTCGAGCACATAACACTGAAGCATCCATGGCAGCCTTCACTGCACCCCTGCTGAACAACGGAGAAGACTTCTTCTCATCCGCGACATTCCCGGTCAACTCCCCCGTGTCTCGCCAGACGCGGTGGACATGCTCAGCTGCATCTGAGGACGACGCGATCGCTACTGTGCAGTCCGCTGCAGCCGCCTTTCCGTCTTGGTCGAAAAGCCGCCCCGCTTCTCGTCGTACTATCTTTCTCAAGGCAGCGGACTTGCTTGAGAAGCGCCCGAGCAGTTGAAGGAACATGAGTCTCGAGAGACGGGAGCTTCGAAGGGCTATACAGCCTTTGACATCGTGACGGCCGCTGACGAGCTCTGGGATGTTGGAGGCCGCTGCAGCGCAATCCCATGACTCAAGAGCAGGGGACTTGTGCACTGGTGCTCAACTCACCCTACGGTGTCGTGCTAGGCATCACCTCATAGTACGTTTACTATCGTCGGCTTGACTACAATCTGATCTGAATCTGTTCAGGAATATGATTACATATATCTGGGCTTCAGAGTAGTATCATGTGCGCTTGCTGCCGGAAACACTTGTGTCTCGAAAGGCTCTGGACTCGGTCCTCACTGTCCCTATAACATCGGACGCAGCTTCACAAACCCCGGGCTACCCAAAGGCGCTCTGAACGTGATCTACAACCCCCGCGACTCTCCTGCTCAGATCATGACTCTCCTGATCGAGTCCCCTACTGTCAAGAAGCTTAACTTTACGGGAAGCAACACAGTGGGAAGCAGCATCTGCGCGGCCGCTGGCAGAGCCGTCAAGCCTCGTCCAATGAAACTCGGCGGCAAAGCAGCGGCTATCGTGCTGGGCGACGCTGATCTCGCGATGGCTGCCTCCCAGCATGTTCTAGGTGCATTCATGAAGGCGAGCCAAATGCGCATGGGCACCGAGCGCGTCATCGTGCAAGAACCCATCGAAGACCAATTCTACGGCGAGCAGGGGAAGAATTCCAACCTGCTAACGCGCTGTCTCCCATCTTCTTACAGGCTGCGGACGAAGCAGTTAGGATCGCCAACGACAGCGAATGTGGAATGAAAGGGGATGTGTTCACACGCGATCTGGCGCGCGGACTCCGAGTCGCAAAGCGATTGGAGAGCGGACGAGTTTCATTCGTCGAATCACGTCTGGCACTGAGGATCAATCAGGTCCATTCAGATCAACTCGATGAGTGTACACGATGAAGCCGATCTCCCCCATGGTGGAGCGAAAAGCAGTGGATGGGGCCGTTTCAATGGTCAATAGGGAATTGAGGAGTTCCTGCGCCTCAAGACAATCACATGTCAGGAATAGCGGCAAGCATCCGTCTGCTGCAGTCTGGATCTACCGAAGTTTCTGATCTTATCTTAGACCTGTGCGGCGTGTAATATCATGTAAATTTAGCCTAGCCGAAGGTCGTTTTCTTATTAGCGACCTCTCGTGGTGCCGATTCCAGCATGCTTGCTCTCCTAAATCCAACCGCCCTCAAAACACCGCCAGGGTTTCGTGGATCCCTCAGCAGCGCTTGTTTTTGGGGGCATGCAAGGCCCGCTGGGACCATGCCAAGAATGGTCGGGGGGTCTATAAACGTCCCTTTTCGCCCCTCCAGGACCGCTTGCACGTGGACCAGCGCCCGAGAACGTTTCCAACTGCTCGCTGATGAATTGAGTCCAATAGAGTTCGTTCGGAGGATCGCCATGAATTGCAGTCGCCAGATGCAAGGCGACCATGCACTCTTGCTGATTTGCCCCGTATTTTATGTCGCCATGTTGGCGATAGTTCCGGATGAAGAACACTATATGTGGCGGCCTAGGTCCTTTCCCGTGTGTCGTTTGAGCGCAACAGGGCGGGCATTAACGCCGAACGTTTGCAACCTCAGCTGGATCCTCAGGGCGCGGAAGCTGGCTGAACAACTTGAAGCCAGTCTGATGCTGATTGAGGCCAAGGATCCATCCTCAATAGGGGCCTGAGACCCAACGACAGAGAGATTGGAGTTGCAGCAACATCAGCGCCGCTGACGGGAGCAGGCGAGATCATCACCACGCGCAGCATTTTCGGAACCGTGGTACTCCCGTGCTGGCCAGCCAACGCGGAGATATTGCACGCCTTTGCGACATTCAGTTTCGGACCTAGGACGATTAACGTCGCATGGGTACCCCTCGCTTCTTCAACGGGTCTTTCGAAATGCAGGCATGGTGGTCTGGACCGTTCGAGGATCTAGCATGGTAGTTCGCTTCATCATTGTCCAATGCCAAAAACGCTGCATGGTCGATCTACTCGTTATCCATGTTGGGCCGGGGTTGCCTGACTGGTTTCCGTCCAATCCAAACGATATAGTTGGAGAAAGACAATGCATGGTCACAGACAAGAAATGCTCGGCTTCGAGAACGACGGCGAAAGCAATTTAGAGGCTGCATTCGACTGTCCCACCACGCGTGTCAATGAGAACAGAGCTGCAATGGAAAGCGGTTCGGGATGTCATACGGTAGCAAAGTCTGGTCAGGCTAACTCCGCCTCGCCTCAGCCAGTCCCTACACCTTGTTCATCGCGTCTCCGTTTCCGAGTCTTCCGTATTCTGACCAGCACCCGCCGGTTCTGGAGGAGGGTCGTAGTCGTCGTCAAACTGCCCACCCCGCCCATTCGCTGTTGCCATATCCAGACACTCCTGGCAGGAGGTGAACATCCATCCTCCTGGCGTCTCCGCCATCCTCCCCTGGTCGTCCCCGCACGTCTCGCACGTCCAGTGCGAGTCGTTTTCCGCCGTGTCAATCAGATCCCCGAGATCCAGCCCACCGCCCAGGTCGGACGTGTATGTCCCAGAGATAGTGACCCGCAAGCCGCCGTACTTCTCTTTAAGCCCGGTGTAGGTGATGCCTGGATGATGCGTCTGGAGCGCGGCGCTGAGCCAGCGAAGCAGGCCTTCCCATCCGTTGCCAGTGTAGACTTCTCTGGGATGCCCGAAGTCGGTGAAGAGCGCTGGAAAGTCGGCTGCGAGACGATAACCGATGCCAGTCTGGCTCGCGGTCATAGTTCAATTCAAGATTTGGCAAGTCATCTCTGACAGCCGTTGATTCAGATGTGATCCGTCGTCGACCGGCTTTGTGACATTGCCGACACGGAAATATTACAGTTTTCGTATTTAGCGGATGGAGATCGGTTACAGCCGCCACAGCCTCATGCGTCGGAACCGCCACGCAACCGCGCACACACCCAAAGCGTACGTAGAGAGGACAGTCAACGACACAAATGCGCCGGCGTACATGGTTTTCATGGAGAGATTCACGATTCCCGTTCCGAGGTTTGCCTTCAATCCAGTCAGTCGCCGTGCAGCATCAGAGGGGAAAGCGACTGACAAGCAAGAACAACGCGAGGCTGTTGGTGTTGATGGCTTCGAGGAGGAGCGGCGCGCGGGCGGGTGGTGCTTGGATGACCATCGAATGATCGTTGGAATGGATGCCCACGGCACTCTTCTTTTTGACGCGAGGTCCAGGAGTGAATATCATATCGAGGCAGATGTATCCAAGAATGAAACTGGTGTTGAATGCTGTGACCCACAGCACATATTGAAGATTGGCCTGGGCAGAATGGGGATAGTAACAAGAGATGGAATAGTGCCTACTAACCGTTTGCCTTGAAACTCCCTGGTCTATTTTCAGCAAGCTCGCGAGGCCTAGCAATATCCACCAGACTATAGCGTACGATGCCAGCTCTGTGGTTGTTTTATCGTTGCGGCGAGGGGCGGCAAGCTCGGCTGTCGTCCAGCGGCCTTGCCTCAACCGTTCGAAGAAATTTGGAGACGGCGGAAGCAGTGTCGTGCCCATGGCCAGTCCGAAAAGATGGATGCCGAGATAACCTTTGGCAAGATCAGCATCCACGCAAGCCTGTGGCGAGCAGCTGACCGAGAAGGGAAGCGATTCCTTCCTTATTGGCACTGATCAGGTTGATGCGAGGGGCTGTTTTGACATAGTGCTTCAGCCCCAACTGAGATAGCGCCAATTGGTGCACTGCATCCCAAGTCAACAGCAAAGCCGGCGAGAGCGCTATGCACGCACATAGAGAAACACCGAGCGCGAGGATTGACACTGGAACGCGACGGATCAACGGATGTAACGAGACTTGCATGATGGGCAGGACAGCCAAAGTGAGAAAGAAATTCCAGTGTGTTCCATATTCGGTCTCGTGCTCCTGGTCGTCTGTTGACATGCGGTTTCATGTCTGGAAGCGAACAGGACGCACGGGGTAGTCTGTGCCCTTGACCAATATAACACGGATGCCCCCGAGCACCAGCACTGG
Source organism: Mycena citricolor (assembly GCA_963692855.1). Lineage (NCBI taxonomy): Eukaryota > Fungi > Basidiomycota > Agaricomycetes > Agaricales > Mycenaceae > Mycena > Mycena citricolor. Next base: position 158,759 of record CAVNYO010000037.1, on the reverse strand, counting down.
CACCATCTTCTTCATAATCGCAAACACTTTTGGAACGAGGGGCGCATCAAGATGCTGGGCATTCTTGAGAAGGGGGATAGCGGAAACGACACCGCCGGAGAAGACGAACGATCCTACGCCGAGATCCATCTGCAACCTGTCAACGCACAATTCATCTCAGTCGGAATGCACGCACCACAGACACTCCATATGACTCGCATTTCGCTAGCGCACGAGGAAACACGGGGAAGTCAACCGCCAAGATCCCAAGGATCGTCATCAACATCATATGCGCCCGATAAGTCGTGAGGGCGGGTAGGACGGGCAAACTTGGAGTTGAAGCAGAGGTTCGCTGGGCGTTGTGCTGAAAACGGGGCTCGTCAGGACTTGGTCGAGGGCTGCTCAACGGCATTAGTGTCCCGGGAGAAGGAGTCCGCCAAAGTATGAGCCCGGCCGGGACGAGCAGCAGGACGAAAAACGTAATAGGCTTCATTGCGAACCACGTCATCGACAGCAAGAGAGGGAGGACGAGGATTGTCCATGATACAAAGAATGATGGGTGCCGACCGGGGGCGTAGAGTCGTGTTTGAACGGTATGATACAGGAATATGGAGGCCTACGCTAACCAGTTCTAATGAGATTTCAATTGAAAGCACCGATAGATCGCGAACCAGGGCAACAGAGGAGATGGAGTTCACGTGGGAGACGGTCGACCCCGTCATTCCAGAGACGAACGCCTCTTTAGCGGCCTTGTAATCGTCGTCCATTGTGGTAAGTTACTAAAAGGGTATGTCGTGCTGCCTGTGAGAGCACCGCCACATTCTTGTTCTGTTTCTGCGAGTGTCAGTGTCATCCACCATGTCGCGCGGTACGCGTCCTCAATTGTTCTTGGAGGACTTGGACTCGTTCCCCGCGCCTCCGACGTTCATTCCTCCATCCCCTTCCACGCCATCTAATCCACCGCCCTCGAAACCCCCCGCTCAGCCGCTTCCTCCGGTGCCAGGACCCAGTCGGATATCCGATACCGACACCTTGCTTTTTCTTAATTCTACAGGGCAATCACGTTCACGTCGTTCCTCGAAACTGTCATTTCGTGACGTCGGGGAGAACAATCGAGACTCATTTGCTTCAAACCGCAGTTCCCTACTCAGTGTCTCTCTCGACCCCAGCTCCCAGCGGTCGTCTCCAGTGACGCCCAATTCTGCCACCCAAAGCCCCCAGCGCCACAGCCTTGTTTTCGCCATTCGGGAAAATCTGGATTCGCAGGAGCATCTGCTCGATGCTCCCCTTTTGCGCGGGCTACAAAAAGCCCCTTTGGACGACGACAACGTGTTAGACGATGTACCGCCCATTATGCCCGCCTCCGTGGCCTCCGTACTTTCTTCCTCCGCCGGCCGCAACGTCCCTAGGTTGAAATCTCCGCGTGCCGCTGGTCGCCGCCGAGAAAGCATCGCCTTAAGCTCGGTTGCCCTACCGGAAGATGATAATGATTCAGACGTCGACTTGGCCCTACCGGCTGTCTTGCCTCATCCTAGGAAACCATTGGAGTCTCCTAGTGTCGTTGACCCGCGCGCTCCTTCGCCGGACATCACCTCTATTATCGCCGCGACGCCGCGACCGCGATTGTCCAGCGTGTCCGGCAAACGGACGTCAGACGAAGACGATTTCATTGACGACTACGGGCAGCCTCGCAACAGCGTGTATTCGACGCGTTCGCAAAACGGGGAGGACTTCGCGTTCGGGTTCCCGCAAGACCACGAAATGCAGAGTGTCGCGGAGGAGAGCGAAATAAGTGGACTTCCTTGGGACGAGGCAAACGATTCAGAAGACTCGGATTTGGATTTGCACACGTCTCTCCCGTATGTGTACAGTGCATTCCCTCTCTGACGATCCTCTGACCCTGTTTCCAGGCAACTTATGCTCCATCATGGCTACCTCTCTCCGCGGTCTAAACTGCTCACGAGCTCGAAACCATTCCCGGCGTCATCCTCGAGCGCGTCCCTGCGCTCGAATGCGTCCTCTGCAAGTCAGCTGCCACGCGACTCGCGTGATACTCCGTATCGCCGAGTGCGGCACCGAGATGGCAAGACATTGCGTGGCGGGATCGGACTCACGACGGGTCTTGGATGGAGCGACTCGGAGGATGAGGACGCGCCCAGCGCATTAACGAAACGCTTGTCCCAGCTGGATCTCAAAAACGGCGGACTTAGTCGATCCGCATCACGATCTAGTCTACGTTCGACAGCTTCCGGACGGCGATCATCGAGCTTCTCAACGTCAACTTATGGCGTTCCATTTTCGCGGTCAACGTCTTTTTCTTCCGCGGCTGGGTTCTCGCGCTCCGTGTCAGGCTTAAGGCGAACTCAAAGCGAGCATGATGACTCGGCGACGGATACCGACGAATTTGGAATGATTCAGGCCCGGCCGAGACGCAAAAGCGGACCCGGAGGCGCTCCACCGACAAGCTGGACTGGGCCCAGGCGGAGTGATCCACCTGCAATGCCGCGGTATCGGAGTCGACCCAGCTCGGTTCTTACGGATGAAAGCGCGGAGACGACCTACACAACCGACGCCGGGAGCAGTCCTCTCCTGCGCACGAAGAGTCGCGTGCTGCGGGTGATGGCTGCTGACAAAGAGAAGCCACTGCCTCACACTCCGGCCCGGTTGTCCCAGTCAGTGTCCTCTGTGCCCTCCTCACCGCGCTCGCAGATGCGCCCGCTCCGACTCCAGACACGCTCCAGCCTTGGTTCTGGGGGCGGAGCGGACCGTTCGCCCGTTCCGGTGCCCTCCGTGCGCGAAAGCACATCGACCATGTCGATTCACTCGACTAGGACAAGCGCCTCAGGCTCGCTCCTGTCGCCCTCGTCGTCTGGTTCGGGTTTTGCCTACGCGCGAGCCCCCTCGCCGTACCGGTCTATGCCGACGACGCCAGCGTCCGAGTCTACTCCAAACAGTGGACTGGCGCGGCCGAAGCCGAGAACCGGAACTGGCATGTCCTACCGCAACTCGTCCTACGGTGCATCTGGTATTGGCCGCGGGCGAAAGGTTGTTGCGCTCTAGATGTTCTGCATGTATCTTTTTCTGTTCGATCCTTCGTGCTATACCTCATTACTACCTACCACATACCACACTCATTACCGGAACATGGATTGTACTCTATACTTAATTGTAGCGCCCAATGTATATACTATTTGTCTTTCCAAATGGAAGCAGGGTCTGTTCGTCAAGTGAGTGTGTCATTTTGATTAGTATGTGCAGCTATCTATGTATATGCGTCTCCGAATGCAGAATCCAAAAAGAGTGTGTATGTATAGTCCGTGGAAAGCGATTGTGGCTCGCTTTCAGTGCAGCAGAGCGATCGCCGCAATGCCAGAGATGAAGCTCACGGCAGCAGCACCGACCAATTCACCTCCAAAGCCAACACGCGTGCCGCGGATGGCAGCGCTGGATCCCGAAGCAGCAGCGGCTGAGAAGTAATCGATTAGCTTTTAGGTTTATGACCATGAGGAACAAGCGCACCTGCACCAGTGCTGGTAGCCTTCGCACCACCTGAGACTTTAGCAGAACCACCGCTGGCAGCAGCGCCGTTTGCAGCGCCGTTGCCGGCTCCGGCAGCAGCGGTGGCTCCGGCAACGCCAGCAGTGTAGCCAAGCGAGGCCAGCGCGATGCCGTTCGAAATGCTGGAAGTCGTGACACAGTTCGAGGAGCTAGGGGTGAAGTAGGCGGACGACGGGGTCACGGTCGTGCCAACCGTGTAGGATGTAGGCAGGCCGTCGCCACCAGTGTATACACCGGCATAGTACTGAGCGAATGTCGAGAACAGCGTGGTGCCCGCGGAGGTCGCGGTCGGGTACCAGCCGGGAGGGTAGTTCACGTCGGCATCACAGGTTTCGCTATCAGGGGTCAGTCAGTCTATACCCTACGCAGACGAGATAGACGAAAGACGTACAATGTGCCATTGAAGTTGTAGTTGCCAGGCATGTTGTACGTGCAGCCCATCTCGTCGAGCTCGTGCCAGCACATGAATGCGGACGAGTACGTCGAGTTAGCATTGGTGCACGCGCGGATGCAGAACTGGTTGTAGTCGATGAATAGCATCCACTCGGCGATCGGCTGGTCCGTGCCTCCAATGTTGACGGTGACGTTACCCCCGACGGGGTTACCAGATCCGGTGGCACCGTGCGGATCGAGTTCTCCTCCCCAGTCACCGGCAGGAATGTTCAATTTCGTGAGATCGCCGTAGCCCATGATCTGCACGTAGAAGTCGGTCTTGATGAAGTTGAGACCAGTGAACGTGCCGTCGGGAATAACCCGGGCGTTGTTACGGGGTTTGGTACACCATGCAACTTCTTCTGTCTGCGAAATTGAGTCGCCGAGGATATAAGGAACAGAGAACGCACTTCAGTGTCAGAGATGTTGGCCACGGTGGGTGGGGCGAACAGGCAGAAGTCGTCGATGGAGTTCAGACTCAGTAGACGCGCGTAGGACGTCTGGTTAATTGCTGTGCCCATCGTAGGCACAGGAGGGTTCGTTACACCCTGTGTGCCAGTCGCGATGACGCCCTCCGGGAAGGACGATTGGGCATGTACAGAGGCAGCGAGGCCAGCAAAGAGCGCGAGAGAAGAGAACATCGTGGGCGGAGTGGAGGATCGTGAAGGGAGAGAGAAGGCAGGAAAATATTATTTTACACCACACCACAGTCCCAATTATAGCTTTCGGCTGTTTGAATCACTGTGATATGTAACGCCCTGTAACGCCACATAGTGACGAGTTTAAAAATAGCACAGCTCTAACCCCGAGGATCGAATTCGAAACGCCGTGACATCGAGCGAACATTTGCGGGACACCAAGAAATCCGCATGCCAGGAAGAGATGGGACTGGTTTACACAGGCTTAGATGCATGGGGGGCGTATCTGGTGAACTGCTATTCTGGTGGGTCAAGGCCGTCGACCTCGTTCAACTACAGAAGCCAGTGGAGGATGATCTCTGGATAGGCTCGAGGGCGAGCCTTATTACACATAGGATGAGTTGCTGTGAGAAGAGTAATGGTGGCAGCTGAACAAACAACGCGCTATACTGGGAAGTAAACGCGTCAAGGTCAATGCGTCCATACACTAGTCAATATGTTTGGACGCCAGCGCTCTTCATACGCTCATCTCTAGCGTCTTCCCACCATGAAGGAAGACTCTGCTGTTATGCGGTTCATGTTCGTACAGTATACGTTCTCTTCAGCACCCTCATATCTGAACGCAGTTCGTTTCTAGCCACATGCCCATAGGCCCACACGACACGTTGTTTTCATACATGAACACGTCTGAGCTAGTCGCGCTCATGGCTACATGTCGCAGTTTCCGAAAGCTCATCCTCGAAACCTATTTCGACATCAATCTACTCCTGCTTCCGTTCTTCGGCAGCATCGCTGAAGTGCGGAGGTTTCGAGACATGCAAGCTGAATCCGGCACAATCATCTCTGGATCCATGGCTTTGCAGTTCTTCAGTCGTACCCGCTGGCCTGAATCTGATCTGGATCTCTATGTAGAGGAAAGATCGCGGCACCATCCCGTTAGATTCCTCGATGCATGCGGATACAAGCATATTGCGCGGCATCGCCGGGACAAGTTTCTGGAAATGTTCGATGATTACTCCTCAGGGGAGGCTACTATCATAGACGTTATGGACTTTAAGAAGGGAAACAAGAAGATTCAACTCATAATTGCCTCTTCACCACCGATGCGGATTATCGTCCTTTTTCATTCCAGTACGTCAACGGCGATTCTCGCTCTACCACCATTTCGACTGATCTACGCCCAGCTGTCGTGATGAATATCATCACCCATGCGCACGCATTTTCGCTGTATCCGAGACCGACCTTTATCGAGAACAAGTTCTTTGCCATCGATACTTCATTTCTTCCTAAAAAAATCCATGCTGCGAGGCAGAAGTATGTCGATCGAGGCTGGCGACTGTAGGCCTCACTTCCCCGCTCGCTCGGAGTTCTCCGGTCTCACTTCGACTGATTGAGATCGAAGTGTAACAAGAATCTATCATGTATGCCACCTACTGAAATTGTACCTATGATCCTTGTGTAGTTCTCGTTGAGTTCCTGTGTCCTTTTCATGTTTCAAGCGTTATGGAGACCTGGGGAGCCACGCTTGTCGCGCGGGAAATGCTTGGGAGAGCGGGCGGACATCTTTGGTTGATATTGCTGCGAACCAACTGGGGAAGGCTGGAGGCATCATGTGGCCAACGGCGACGATCCTCTCAGGCACTCCTTCGCTTCGAGCATCTTCTAGTGTCGGCAACAGATAGTAATCAGCGCTCTGATGGATCGAGTCGGAGAGGCTACAAGTTTCGAGCATGAGCGGCCCGCAGAGCCAAGTCTTTTTTGCCTACGAATATATAAACGATCAGTCGAGAATAAGAGAGACGTGCAGACAGAGCCTCTCTCATCAAAGATGCAGTTCATTCTCCTCCTCGCGACACTCCTCAGCGGCGCTTCTGTAGTCTCTGCCGGTGGAAGAATCGACAAACCGACAGCTGGGACGACCATCACCAGCGGAGCTACGATTGCTTTCGCCTTTCAGACGGGGACGATCACCGGTCAGTCGCTCTGGAACTGTCGTGTAGTGTACACTCACGGAGACTTTCTCTAGGTGGATGCCACCAGGGCTACACGCCTGTGACCATCTACCTCTCGGCCAGTGCGCCCACTGCGCTCAATGCCACTGGTGGTCTCAACCCTGGATCATTCATCAAGTCATACGGTCCTTTCTTGCAGCCGGAATTGGGTTCGTGGCGACGCAGGTTACAGGTCCGAGGAGCTGATCCTGGGTGTACAGGTCTCGGTCCCCTGCCAGGATCCCCGGTACCGCCCAACAACTTGACCATACCGAACATCTCCGCCTACAGCTCAGGCACGTCACTTTTCTTGACGGCGGTCGAGACAACTGCTGCCGGTGCTTGCGCGGTATGTTCAGTTTCACGAGAGTTTCAGCGACGAGTGTTGACAAGGAGTGTGCAGCCGGGTGTTAACCCTAAGATGTACGATTTCACCACCGTCGGCTTGACCGTTGCGTAGAAGGAGTAGCACACGATCGACCCTTGTTGTCGCTACGATAGTTGTCGCTACGATACATAGTATCCGCCTCAGCTTCCAGCCGACCGCGCTTTGGATATTTCGGGGAAAATGTTGTCATGTCAGATGAGAGGGGACGTGCGTGGCTTGTGATAAACTTACGAACAATTTCAACCCTAAGCGGGCCCGTTCGCGTCACAGGCGTGACCTGCCACTCCCTCCTCTCGCGCCCATCCATGCCCGCGAGCAGTCAATCGCCTCCTCCTCGTTCCCCCCTTCCCCGTCGTGCATCGGAAAGCCCTGCGAGGGACGCTGGAGTCAAGGGCATCACCAGAAAAGTCATCAGAACGCTGGAGGGGCTCGGCCACCTCGATCCTGCTCCAGAAGCAGAAATGGAGGACGAATACGACGACGAATCAGAAGTTGCCGCCGCGCTCGACTCTGATGAAAAGAGAGTGGGGAAGCAACGGGCATCCGAGGTGCCTGAGGTAAAAAAGAAGATTGATTGGGAGATTCCGAGGAAGGTGTTCCATTCGTCGATTGGTATGTGGTACTGTGTTAGGCTTTAGGCTGCTGACGAGCATCAACAGGATTCATTACTCTCTGGCTGTACTTGACCCCAAGCATGTCCCCACGCATCGTCGCCATCGCCCTATGGGCGGCGCTTGCCATCATTGCTCCAATAGACTTTGTTCGGCTGCGATCACCAGCTGTGGAGCGCGTCTACGAGCGAGCCGTAGGGTTCCTCATGCGCGAAAGCGAGCGTGTGAGTCGCTTTCTTGATTATCATTCTCATCCCATGTATCGAACACGATGACGCAGCACGGCACCAACGGGACTATCTGGTACATGCTGGGCGTCAACTTCGCCCTCACATTCTATCCGATAGATGTCGCCACAGTGTCTATTCTGATGTACGTTGCTTCTCCTATTTCTTCATGTTTCTTGGTGGCACACGACCTGGATCGCCTCCTGGCGTCATGGCTCTCCTTTCGGCGTCCTTGTGTCGCAAAACTGTCACAAAGGCTGTCACATTCTTGCAGAATCTTTCATTATTACCGTCGATACTCATTTGTCACGCAGCCTCTCTTGGGCAGATACAGCTGCATCCACCATTGGACGGATGTACGGGCCGCGGACGGCGCCGGTCCCCACCAGCGCGTCTCTTTCGTGGCTACCCAGTTGGATCTGGGTGCCTGGGTTCCTTCTTGCACCTCAAGTGAAGGAGAACACCACACGCAGATTGCGTCTCCCTTTCGCTCCGCGCAAGAGCACTGCTGGGTTCACAGCAGCCTGCGTTACCGGTGCTCTCGTCGCGCTGATGTTCTGGGTCGGAATCGCGGGCAGCGCTCCATTCATTGGACCTATCCCGGGTGTGGCAGAAATGCGCGCTGTAGCCGAGGGTGCGTTGCTTGTCTTATCTTCTGGTCTCGTGCTTATCGAGTTGACTCCAGGTGCTGACGGGATCCATGATTACCATTCCCAGTACTCGATTGCTGGACAGTATCTACGAAGCGAGCACGGTCGTTGGTTGCGTGAATGGGTGCCTGAGGGTATCATCGGGATCGTGGCCGGTGCTGGTGCGCAGACGACTCCGGCGAGATTCAACGTTGGTGGATGGATCGGCTTAGCTGCGACTGTGACGTGCGCTGGAATCGTCAGTGGCGTCGCAGAGGCTTTAGGTCAGTCCAAGTTGCGATGCTCCAACGCACAATGACTGATATTGTCAACAGACGTCGGTGGAATGGACGACAACCTCACCTTACCCATCATCTCGGGTGCCGCGCTCATGCTCTTCTTCCGTGTCTGGGGCTGGGCAGTGGGCGCCTGAACTAGACTTGGCAGATACCCTAGATCTCATTGGCGCATCTCGTCATATCTCTACACTACTCGCAACTTACGACCTCCGCCCCGCGCGGCTCTTGACGCTATACCTTGCTACGTTTACACGATTAATGATGTCTTTGCTCTCTGGGCGAGCAAGTGAAAATTGAACTGGGAAGGACTTGGAAAGGGGCATTCTGTCAGGGAAAAGTAGTTATCCAGCTGGTCCGGTAAACGTTGCCCGCCAGGACTTCGACTTTTCCTAGTCCTTTGCGAAGTGGCAGCGTTCTGGGTCCAATTATTCAAGTATGGGGTACCTCAAGGCCGGGTATATGTATACGCCCAAGATCTTGGAGACACCCATACTACTCGCCTTCGCACCCTGTTTTGAAAACTTGAAGGTTCTTATGTGCAAACGGAGGGAACCAGTCGTCTCAGGAACGATCAGCTACGACACTGTGCTAGCGCTTTTGAACGAGATCAAGGAGGAACTGCCGGACGGAGAGGATTGACCTCGATGATGGTTCCCGACGGCTACTTTGGGACACAGAAGCAACTGGATGCTCGGAGCGAAAAACGGAGACGCGCCCCAGATACGGAAGAAGACGAGTCAGATGACGATGAACCAGTTGGTAGTCCTCCCGCTGCTGCAAAGTATCAGCGGTTGGGCGGCGCCAAGCGTGCAGCTACTTCGATTGCCTACTTGCGGCAGCGAGAGCCTCCTGTTCCGTGGGCAGCCGCCGTGGCTGCCGTCGCTGTACCCCAGATCTTCGATGATGAGGCTGAGTAAGCTGAGTGCCACTTTTCAAATATGTAACTCCTGTATCATACATCATTCCCGGCTTAACGATCATATGTTCCATTGCAATCGATATCATCTCTGCAGCAAACCATGCAAGATCTGTGCCCTTTCAGGACGAGTGATCGCTGGATCCGCTTCATCGTCGCTGGTCTCATCCTAATTCGAAAGTATCCGCCACTCAAAATGGCATCACCGAGGCTAAAACGCACAGTCCTGCGGTAATAGTAGGTCTCTGTCTTTTTGGCAGCCACGATTGATTACGTCAACGACGTACTCGGTTATGTAATTAAGCTTTGCTGAACGCACTACATACATCATCGCTTGGGCCTGCTCTGTCCTTCCACTGGACTTCGTCTCCTTCTCTTCCTGTGGAACGACATGACTCCTGAGATTGACCTCGTCATAGCCTTCCGCGCCACGCGGAAGACCAGCCTCGTGAAGAGACAAGCGCAGGCAGACGCACGCAAAGCCGAGGAACAGTACACGCGCCTCATCAAGACTCTGACTGAGGCGGGGTTACGCGCGGTGGGGCGGCGGGGGGAGTCCCTGGGCCATCTACTTGTGTTTGTGTCCTGTCCCAAGTCGCTGCTGCAGACACTGGTGCGGCGCGAAAGGTGCGTACTTGCTCGCCAGAGTCGTCCCGATTTTCTCATGTTTGCTGTCAGGCAGTCCGACTTTCTGCATGGACTACCCGCGACCTCCCTGACGAAAGGAGAAGGAGGTCTTGACGAGGACGAGGACGAGGATGGGCGACGGCTTTCGCCAGCAGAACGCATCCGCCTGGTCCATGCGTACATCGCGTCCATGCCCTCGGATGGGGGACTGGGTGTCTCTCCTGACTCGTCGCAGTGGGATCTTGTCGAGTCTATCATGGCTCTGCACGACAAGGAGTTCAATGAGCACTGGGTGCATGCATGGACGCACAGCCGATATGTCTCCGTCAAGCAGGAGCACCTGCGGGAGCAGTTCGGCGACTCCGTTGCGCTCTATTTCTCATTCCTCAACTCGTATACACAGGCGCTTGTGTTCCCTGCGGCGCTGGGCGTGTTCTATTTCTTCTTCGGCACTCCTTATTCGCCGGTGTACTCGGTGCTTTTGGTTCTGTGGTCAGTGGTATTCGTCGAGTGGTGGCGCATACGGGAACGGATCCTGTCGCTGCGGTTTGGGACGCGAGGCTCCTTCCGTGTCGAGAAACGAAGAGCGCAGTACATCGAGGGAATGCCGTGGTGGAAACACGAGCTACGGATGGTGGCTGGACTGCCGGTCATCCTGTTATTCGCTGGCATCCTCGCGGCTACTCTCACGGCCATCTTTGTCTTTGAGGCCTTTGTGACCCAGCTCTACACCGGTCCAGGACACAAATACATCGTGAGCTTGCCGTATGGATGTTACATTGATGGCTCTGACGACTCGCAGTCATTCAGTCCCACGATTCTCTTTGCTGCACTCGTCCCGCGCCTCATTTCTCTGTACCAGATGATCATGACACGTCTCACCAAATGGGAGAATCATGCACACCAGTCCTCGCACGCGGCTTCCCTGACGCTGAAGACATTCGCGCTCGGTGCACTCGTGTCGTATCTCGGACTGGCATTGAGCGCGTTCGTCTACGTGCCTTTTGGTGAAGGCATCATGCGTGCCGTGCAAGCCTATCTCTGGTCGGCAGAAACCGGCGACTTCTCCCCAGCGGCGGATGCCGCCTCCGGGGCCAAGAACGTGACAATGACAACGCGAATGTGGAACATCGACACATCGAGTGTCGGCCAGAAACTCAACGCGCGTCGGCTACGGGATCAGATGTTTGCGTACACGGTGACCAATCAGGTGGTCAACACGTTCATGGAAATCGGGCTCCCGTTTGTTTTGCGGGGTGTCCAATCGTTCCGGAAGAATGGAAATGGAAAAACAGACAAGGGCAAGAAGCGCGTCGTTTTCGAGGACGAACAGGAGAAAGGAGGGCAAGAGGAGAGGGATCTTCTCGAACAAGTGCGGCAGCAGGTGGAGCTGCCGGAGTACGGGACGTTCGAAGATTACAGTGAGATGGTGACCCAATTTGGCTACGTCGCATTGTGGTCTACGATCTGGCCGCTTGCCCCAGGTGTGTTTATCCGTGTGCGGTAGCTCTTTCCGTTTTTGTTGAACAGCGTTTTCCAGTCATGGCGCTTGTGAACAATTTCTTCGAGCTCCGTTCGGACGCGTTCAAGATCACAGTCCATAATCGTCGCCCACTTCCTGCAAGGACAGACACGATCGGACCCTGGCTGGACACACTGTCGTTTTTGACGTGGCTCGGTGCTTTGACGAACTCGGCGCTGGTCTATCTCTTCTGTCCGCGCTCCCAGAACCACTGCCACGCTATCTCAGCTTCCCCGAACACACTGGATCGTGTGCATCAGCATATCATGTCGGCGGCCGGGGTTCCTGGTGTTGAGAGCGGGTCGACAGGCGGCTCTGCGGCGACACGCGAGCTACTCGGCACGGCCCTTCTGATTGCTCTGGCCGCATCTCATGGCTACATCCTGGTCCGGGCCATCGTCCGCCGGCTCATGGAGAAGGCGATGTGGAATGCCAGCTCTGATGTTCGGCGGATGGAAAGCGAGGAGCGGGAAGTGAAAGCGAGATTCCTTGCCGCCGTCTCGTTCAAAGAAAACGAACTAGCTGACACTTCGGGAGAACTCGACGTGTTTTGGGAGAACGATGAAGGGCTACAGGAGATCCAGCGTATCACCAAATCGGCCTAAGTAATCATGCATGCACCTTTAATTATAATCTTCTGATACGAACTTTGTTGTGTGTGCTAGACTTGTGTACCTCGTAATGATAATTTGGAGACCTCAGTCAGTCACTGTGCAAGTCTCGAGACGAGTCACTCTGTCTGCTTCCGTCGCTCAACTCGAAACAATGCAAAGGGTCATGAGGGAACAGGCGCCAAAGGCCACAATCAAAGCAAGGCCCTCTGCTGATCCAGATCGGGAAACGGGGAGCACTTCATTGTTTCGACGGTCCTCATTGTCATGCTATATAAGTAGAGAAATGACCTTTGCACGACCACCTAGTTCTTCATCTTGATTCGATGGAAGAGCAGACTGCTTACCCAGGGACGGACGGGCGAGCTTCGTTTCGCAACTGGGAGTTTGCGCAGGTGAGCCACGGATCTGCAGGGAGAATGTAACTAAATGGTCAATGATATCAGGCATCTTACGCGCATGTCTCCAACTCAAGACGCGACAGGAACCTCCAAGGCAATCAGTGGCAACACTTGAATGACATCGAAGTGTTTGAAGGGGATCCGGTCCATTTGGCCGCATCAGCATCAGACGCGCCGTGCGAGACGATCGCGGCTTTTAGGACCTCTATGAGCTGGGAGGAGTTGGAGACAGCTGTCGGTTGGGAAAGGGTACACTCGAGTAGAGCCAAGTCTGCCGATGTAGACGAGGAGGAAATTACGAGCACCAAAAGTGTTTCAGCCGATGTCGGCATATATACAGTGGGTTAATTTTCGTCTAATAGGAGATTACAGTCTATAACTATACCCACCCTTAGGTATCAGAAACATCCCGACCGAGTTCTAGATGTCCGGGCCAAGATGCTATCCAAGTGCACGAGTCGGCTGAGCCAGTAAGACCGCCGGAAGAGCAAGCTTCTAGTCCACCTTTTGTGGAAGTTTCGTTCGATTGGGACGAATACATCACCTGGGAATAGGGTTTGCTCTCTATAGTAGCTCAAAGGCGTCGTCCTCGAGTGCTGTGGAATAATGATTGACTTACTTGGTCACCCGACGTCGAGTCTGATCTCTGATCTCACGTCACTCAAGGGTATATAATTCTTGCTTTGAGAATGATGCATATTGTACCCTATTGTACCTGTACTTAACTGTTGAACCAGCCATTGGTGATTTACCTATTTGGGTGAAGAAGTGTTGAATCGATGATTGGTATTGCTTGGCTTTGAGCTATGTCACTGGATCGGAGTCATCAGACCGAATCAGTTCCTCCGTCCCAGTCTCTTTCTATCACTGCAACGTCAACTTCCAAGGTCCTCACAGAATGCCCGACGCGCTTTTGTTACCGCCTCCCATCGTTCGTGACCTCGCCCGCCATCCCGGATTGGTTTCCCTCATCCCGTCTGCAGCACGCGATACCCATGTTCCGCCACGATTCTACAGCAAGCGCCGAGTCCACGCTGGAGTCGCCGCTCCTCACGCCTACGGACGAACGCGATATGTCTCTCGACTCGCTGGGCGATAGATTCGCAAGTTTGGATCTGTCGGACGGCGTCGCGATCTCGGGAGCCCCCAATCGTACGCCAAGACGACTGAGCCTCACCCGCCAGTTCTCAAAAGCCTTGGACGACGCAAACAAGAGTGTATGTCACTGAGTGTCCTCGCTTCCCGTCGGATTCGTCTTACATTGCGGCTCAGACGTCGCCCAACGGAATGTCTTTCAAGCCCAAGTCGAATGTTCTCGAGCCAGTGCGTTTGTCTGGCTCTTCCTAGACATTCTCGCCCAGTTGAACGCCGGCAGATTCTTCTTGGTAGTCCGCTCAGGAGCAGAGAGGCCCGGAACGTTCAGATGCCGCCATCGCAATCGAACGCTTTTGACGAGCCGTGCGAGCCTCTCAATGAAGGCAAGGAGACTCTCCCTACGCGCATAATCGAATTTCAAGTCCAATCTTCCCGACGATACAACGACGAGAACCAGCAACCTGATTTACAATCTGTCGGTGAATCATCTTGCATAGCAGTGGCGACTGACGGGGCTTTGAAGACACCCGTCGTTCGAGTCCCCCCGCGTAACGACGTTTTCTTTTCCGTACCGGGCCCCACTGTGGTCACGCCAGACGGCCATCCCACGGACGAGATTGAGTTCACCCCTCGAGCGCACTCTACTCTACGCCTCAGACGGGTGCGTTGTCTTTCCGATCCCCCAAGTCCATGTCTCTCATAGCCAATAGGGCTTCCATGAAATTGACGATGACGTCACAAAAGTAGAAACCGAGTTCAACGATCTGGAAACGAAACTGCCTGAAGACCACCCTATCGACATCATTGCTTCCGCTGCGACTGCCTCCGGAGACGCTCTGGAGATCGAGAATCCTGAAGCGATCAACGAAAACGATGCTGATGTTCAAGAAGAACTTATAGAAGAGTCCATCTTTGCTCAACTCTCTCCACTCTTCCCATTGCAAGCTGCCTTCTTTCCGCTCTGGTGTGTCTGCGTTGGGGCTGCCATACTTCTTGCTCCGGAACATCTGACTGCGATTGCCTTCCCTTCTTCTGTCCGATCCACTGCTGATTCTTCTGTCATCAAGTCTGTTCAATCTCTGTGCACGGCTCTGTTTCCATACGCAGCTCCTTCGACCCGGATCCGCGCTTTGGCTCACTGGGCTTCGGTTGCCCATCTCCATGTCTGGATCTTCTTGACTGCTTTGGCGGCAATCGGGTTCCTGTATCCGCCGGCTGGGACATTGCTCGCCGCGCTTTCGACTGCCCAATTCTGGCAAGCATGGGGTGATTTCAAGGTCGACGACGACTGCGCGGAGCTGGGTGCGGATATGCGACAGATGCTGTACCAGATTCTGCTCACCCCGGAGTCGGGATTCCGCGATGGCGACGTTCTCAAGCGTCAAGGCGGCCACTATGTGAGAGAGCGTGCGCCCAAAGTGGAGACACGGGCTGAAATTCTCGCGGCGGGGGGACTGAATGAGGAATACGAATCTGAGGATGAAATGTGAAGCACTACACTGTGCGAGCTAAGAAGATACATGGTTATAGATACGCTAGTTGTAGTCGTAGTATGTAGTCGTAGTTACCTGCAGATAATGTTCGCCACTCAGGGCTCGTGGAAATCCGTCTTTCCGGCGAAATGGGCAGCAGTGTTTGGGCTGGATATGGCAGCGCCAGGTGCTGTGAAAGCGTATGGTGCCATTCGAATGGCCTCGGGGTCATATGGGACGGGATCGCTCGTCGATGTGAGAAGTTTTGACCGGTGGCTTGGACCGGGAGCCACTCCGAAGGCCTGTCCAAAGTCCAGCTTGGACTCGTCTCGATGGTGGCGATGGACAGCAGCGCCAAAGAAGTAGCGCAGCGACTGGTAGATCTCAACCGCAAAGTCCCCTGGATACATAGTCAGCTCGAGGATGGAAATCAAGGGTCTGTGTGGCTGACAGAAATTGATCCTGTGTCCACTCTGTCAGTTGACTGCACCGCAGGGCGTTGAGAGCGTGTACTCACGAGTCCCAGATCGGTCTCCAGATGCTGGTGCGCACGCCTGCTATGCGGTACTCGCTGGCAGGGTAGGCCCACCACATACCAATCGCAAAGAAGACCATCTGAACACGTGTAAGCAAGAAATTCATGACCGGGCGACGGCATGTCCTACCTCAACGCAGATTGCCAGAGCGTTCAGACCATCGGCGATGTTTGCTTCTGTCCAGTATTGGGTAGCTGGAAGGAGAACCGATATCAGATTCCGAGTAGGAGGGTGTGCATATGATAATTTTAAAGCAATGACCTTTGATCACATGACCCTCGAGCGCGGAGAACTAGGGCACATGCAGTCAGCTCATGTAGAACGGTCTAGTTGAGGCACGCACAACAAATGATTGGTAGAAAGTAAACATGACAATCAGCTTGATGCAGAGGAACTTGGCCAGCGGGCGCTTGCCCACCAGCTCGTCTTTGGTGAGACCGTAGAACAAGAGCAGGCCATACAGTGCGATCCTTTTAGAAACTGAGCAGAGCCGAGATTAGAGGAACAGGTTGCGTACGAGATACTGATGAAGTCCACAGCAGACAAGTAGACACTTGCGAAGCGGAGGTTGTAGCTCTGGCTCTCGCACAGGACGCCGAACGCTTGGCAGATGATACCCGCGACAGAGACCAAGGGGCGGACAATTACATACTGCATGACAGACCACTATGCTCAGTCAGCGAAAGCGGCGGATCGAGGAAATCTCCCGGACGCACTTTTACAGTATACATGAAGTAAGCCTTCCAAGTTCGGGTTAATCGAATCGGATTCGCCGCGCGCCAAAATCGCGCACCTTCGTGGGTCTATATCTCCAGCAGCAGAATGGCATAGGAAGCGGTCGCTTGTCCTTGCGAGCCATGGCGCTCTCAGCGTTGTGATTCACAGCGGTGTTCGCCACATATTCTATGATGAGCAGTCTGCCGAAAGTCAGCCGAGGGTCCCGATGTCAAAGCGATGACCGCACAAGAAAGCACTGATGGTCACTGCTTCGTAGGCTAGAAACACATGTGAGTGAGGAGCCAGGGCAGCGGTAAAAGACAACGGACCGACGTATATGAGAGAGTAATAGGTGTAGCTGCGAAAGTACCGATATGAAAAGAATGAGATGACCGCATATACTGGCGGCATGTATAATATCCGGAGGCTAAGGGCAATGGGAATCCTTCAAGAAGTGGCAAGATAAGAAGCCATACATCTGACGCTGCTCCCGAGGCACATGGTAGTTTCTAGTAACCTTGAGTGGAAGGACACGACTGGACGCGAGACGCACCTGGAGTGCTGCAATACGGAAATGAAGGAGATGATAACGGTCTGCGGATATCAGATGAGGAAGCACGCATGCGAATGCGGGGTGGGTCGTACGAGCAACGAGCAACCCCCTGCTATGGCCCAACCAATTCTAAAGTACCGTTAGGCAGCTGAAAACCTGGAAAGCCGCGACAGGACAGACCTGTGTTTATCCCAATTTAGCCCAGTCTTCGGGTTCCAGAAATCGGATTGGTCAATGACAGAGAGATTGTCGCTCGGGCAGCTCATGAAGGAGAGAAAGCGGAAGGGAAGGTAAGGCTACAGAAATTGCCGCGGCTGACGCGATCGCGGCTGACATGCACTGACAGTTGACAGCCCGATTGGCCGATCCCACTGACAGCCAGTGAGGGCCTGAGGCTGTTCATTCCTTGGCAACGGAACTCAGGTTGCAACAACTTGCAACGCCACTCCGACTCCGCTCTTGTGACTTGTCGGATCTTCCGGCTGCAGTGTCATGATTGTTTGGAGCATTATTGCTCCAGTCGTTTATTATTGTTCCTCGGACCATGAGCTTCGATACAGCCGTCGTCCCATGTCCACGAGCAACTAGATAGAGGAGTATCTGTCACTCCACAGCTCCTCCATGGAGCCTCACGCTACCGTCCACCACGCGCCAAGCTGACGACAATTGACCCTGATTCCCGGACTCCATTTCACTTCATCACTATGTTGAAGTCCCCGGAGCCTTGTCCTGGGCTTCCAGTAGGATGCTTAGGCGAAGGCGGGGTCGTACCAACGACCGGAGTCACGGCATTATCAGCATGCTATTCCTCCGAGCAGGGCACATTGGCCTTGTGAGACCTCTCCAGCGCTCTCTGCTTTCCTACTTAGATGGTTGCACGAGACGTATGGAACGTGCCCCCATCCAAGCTGTTGTTCAACGATCGTAATTACTTACTCACTATTGGCGGTGCTTAGGCTCGCATCGAACACGCATAATGGACATGGCGGAAACGTTTTGCAGGAATGGGCGACGGAGAACTCGGAACTGTTATCTCAAACGCTCGGGTGATCCTAGGTCCAAAGACTCCAGTCGGGTAAAAATAGCTATATTGGGGCTTGACTATCAGGTAGAGGGGAATACATAGTATTCTGTAGTCGATTCTGTTCTTCGCTCAAGGTCTATTCCTTTAATTCTTGTGACTGCTTGCCAGTTGCAAGTGTTCAGGTTGGGCAGGATCAATTGGACCGCCGGTCCAGGCTCACCGGCGCCTCGTGGTGGTACCTCGTACTTACAAACAGATACAATTGCAAAACATCTAAATCGGGAAGCGGCCGAGCACATTCCTGTCCGTCATGGGCACCCTCGACGGCGACCCATTCAAGGACCACCTTCTGGCGGTCCTCAGCCTACACGACGCTCCCGACGCTGCCCCAATACCACGCTATCATGGGCCGAGCGACTGGCAGACTGACGCCATCCTGCGAAAGATAGAGGCGCTTATGATGAAGAAACCACGAATTCCTCCCACTCAGAACGGAGACGCCGCTCACCGCAGCAACGGAAGCGGCAACGGAGGCGTACGAATGCGACAGGGAGCTACCCCCACCCCCACTCTTAAAGAACTGCCGCCTACTGAAACCGACTTTTCCGCGAATCGTGCTCGGCCCGGTTCACCAGATTCGATATCCTCATACAACACTGCGTCGGAGGACGTGGAACCCCCAGCGGACGTATATCACAACGACTTCCGCGACTTCGGGTCCATTGCGGGTCCGCTCACTTGTCCCGCTTGCGGGCACCGACCGCTCCACCGGGTCTGGGATCAAGGCGAAAGTCCCGGGGTCGTAGCAAATGGTAGCGCGCTCGCAAATTTGGTCAAGCAGGGTGGGATGGACGCTCTTGAGGAACTCAGGCTGCTCAAAGACCAAGTGCGAGGTCTGCATTCCTACATCTTGGCCCTGCTTACTGATCATAAACTAGGTACGCGATGTATCCCGCGTTTGTAATGCTGTCGCCACCGGCGACTTGACCCAGAAGATAATTGTCCCCGTCCAAGGCGATCTAATGGTCCAATTGAAGAAGGTGGGCCGCCTTACGTGTTTAACGTTCTGGGGTTCCAATTCTAACGCTTTGTTACGCAGGTGATCAACAACATGGTGGACAACTTGGGCCACTTTGCAACCGAAGTTACGCGTGTCAGTCGGGATGTCGGAACGGAAGGGAAGCTAGGTGCCCAGGCGCACGTCGAGAATGTTGAGGGAACATGGCGAGAACTCACGGATGAAGTCAACACCCTCGCCGCGAATCTGACGACACAAGTACGAAGCATCGCAGCAGTGACGGTCGCTGTTGCAAAGGGTGATTTGAGCAAACAGATCGAAGTGCGTCTCAATTTCCTCTCCTCACCCATGGATTCACATCGGACAGGTCGATGCGAGCGGCGAGATCTTGTATCTCAAGAATACGGTCAACGACATGGTGCTAAGACTACGGACTCTGGCTGTCGAAGTTACAAGAGTCACTCTCGAGGTCGGAAATCAAGGCAAACTCGGTGGGGAGGCAAATGTTCCGGACGTCGAGGGTGTTTGGTCAGAGCTTGTCACCAATGTCAACAAGATGTGCGGGTCCCTCACGCAGCAAGTGCGGAGTATCGCCAAAGTGACCACGGCAGTCGCTCAGGGAGACTTGTCGCAAGAGGTGGGATAGTGCATCCGTTCTATCGAATTGACATATCGATCCATTCATAGGTCACCATTGACGCAGAAGGCGAAATCAGCACACTCAAGGATACTGTCAATCAGATGGTGCAACAGCTCCGAGGATTTGCATCCGAGGTCACCCGTGTCGCACTCGAGGTCGGAACGTACGGGCAACTTGGTGGTCAAGCTGAAGTCGAAGGCGTGCGGGGAACGTGGGCAGATCTCACCGAGAACGTCAACGTGCGTTTCCACCTTCAACTGGCCGCTCTAGCTCATATCTTGTATCAGAAAATGGCCTCGAATCTTACCAACCAGGTCCGGTCCATTTCAGAAGTGACGAAGGCTGTAGCGAATGGCGATCTGACCAAGACGATGGAGGTTGATGTGAGCGGAGAGATGCTCGATCTTAAGATGACGATCAATGAGATGGTGGAGCGTCTTGGCAAGTTTTCGAGCGAGGTGACGCGGGTTGCGTTGGATGTCGGAACTCATGGCAAGCTTGGTGGCCAAGCTGAAGTGGAGGGTGTTCAAGGAACCTGGCGAGATCTGACTGGCAATGTGAACGTGAGAGTTCTCGTTCGCGCCGCGAGTCTTCTATGGCTAATGAAATCTCAGCGAATGGCCTCCAATCTCACTGACCAGGTCCGAAGCATCTCTTTGGTGACGAAAGCAGTCGCTACTGGCGATCTCACGAAGGCCATCGACGTGAACGCCAGCGGTGAGATGCTGGACCTCAAGAACACCATCAACGACATGGTATCACAACTGGCGAACTTTTCCAGTGAAGTCACTCGAGTGGCCCTCGAGGTCGGGACTCACGGTGTCCTTGGTGGCCAAGCAGAAGTCGAAGGTGTGCAAGGAACTTGGCGAGATCTCACAGACAACGTCAACGTCAGTGTTCTCATGACCGTATCTGAACTCGGACTCGGACTTTGGCTCATTCTCATCTTAGCGTATGGCCTCCAATCTGACCGATCAAGTTCGAAGCATCTCGCTAGTGACCAAGGCTGTCGCATACGGTGATTTGGCGAAGACTATCGATGTGAATGCCAGTGGGGAGATGCTGGACCTCAAGAATACCATCAACGATATGGTTGCTCAGCTAAAGAACTTCTCGAGCGAGGTGACACGTGTTGCATTGGATGTCGGGACACACGGCATTCTGGGTGGTCAAGCTGAAGTCGAAGGCGTGCAGGGTACCTGGCGAGATTTGACGGACAACGTCAATGTGGGTGTTCTTGCTATTCTGCTCCGTTGTCCACGCTGAAAGATGCTTCAGCGGATGGCCAATAACCTGACAGATCAAGTCCGAAGCATCTCCTTAGTCACGAAAGCTGTAGCGTATGGCGACCTCAGCAAGACCATCGAGGTTAATGCCAGCGGAGAGATGCTCGATCTCAAGGTCACAATCAACGACATGGTGGCTCAGCTGAAGAACTTCTCGAGCGAGGTGACACGCGTGGCACTGGATGTCGGGACACATGGCATACTTGGTGGTCAGGCCGAGGTCGAGGGCGTCCAGGGAACATGGCGAGATCTCACAGATAACGTCAACGTAAGCGGATCTTTCCTATTGACTGATGTCATTCTGATTGATTCTGTAGAGGATGGCGAGCAATCTCACTGACCAAGTGCGAAGTATCTCGTTGGTGACCAAAGCGGTCGCCTACGGTGATCTCACGAAAACCACTGACGTGAACGCAAGTGGAGAGATGCTCGATCTGAAAGTCACCATCAACGACATGGTCGCCCAGTTGAAGAACTTCTCAAGTGAGGTTACTCGTGTTGCTGTCGACGTCGGCACAGAAGGCAAATTGGGTGGTCAAGCCAAGGTGGAAGGTGTCCAGGGCACCTGGAAGGATCTCACCGACAATGTCAATGTGAGAAGAAACATATCATCTTTGTCATATGTTCTGACACGGATTAGAAAATGGCATCCAATCTTACCACACAAGTGCGGTCCATTTCCCAAGTGACTAAGGCTGTGGCGCACGGCGACCTGAGCAAGACGACCGACGTGGATGTACGCGGCGAGATGCTTGATCTCAAGAACACCATCAACGAGATGGTTGCGCAATTGGGCAATTTCTCTCGCGAGGTCACACGAGTGGCATTGGAAGTCGGCACGGAAGGAAAGCTTGGTGGCCAGGCGGAAGTGGCCGGTGTGCAGGGAACGTGGAAGGATCTCACGGACAATGTCAACGTGCGTCGCCGGCTTTTGTCGTTGATGGTATTGACCCGAGACAGCGTATGGCAAACAACCTCACCGGCCAAGTACGCTCCATCTCGGACGTCACGAAAGCCGTCGCGTATGGAGACCTAAGCAAGACCATCGAGGTGGAGGCCAGCGGAGAGATGTTGGATCTGAAGATGACGATCAATGACATGGTGTCCCAGCTGAAGAACTTCTCGAGTGAAGTGACGAGAGTGGCCCTCGATGTCGGCACCCGGGGCAAGTTGGGTGGGCAGGCCGAAGTTGAAGGGGTACAAGGCACATGGAGAGATCTGACTGATAATGTGAATGTACGTTGGGTCGCCTTCCACCTCTTATTCATTCCATCCCGCTGACTCGCTCGCTACACGACAGCGCATGGCATCCAATCTGACTGACCAGGTCCGAAGTATCTCACTGGTGACCAAAGCTGTCGCGTACGGTGATCTGGCAAAGACCATCGACGTCAATGCTAGTGGAGAGATGTTGGACTTGAAGAATACCATCAACGATATGGTTGCCCAGCTGAAGAACTTCTCTAGCGAAGTGACGCGAGTCGCTCTTGATGTCGGCACACACGGTATTCTCGGCGGTCAAGCTGAGGTTGAAGGTGTGCAGGGCACCTGGCGAGATCTCACCGATAATGTCAATGTGAGGGATTCTATTTGCTGCTCGGGTCTTGGTGTAACCGTGTTGAACAGCGCATGGCCAACAATCTCACTGATCAAGTCCGTTCGATCTCGCTAGTCACCAAAGCCGTAGCGTACGGTGACTTGACCAAGACCATTGGCGTCAACGCGTCTGGCGAGATGTTGGACTTGAAGGTCACGATCAACGAGATGGTGGAACGACTCGGAAACTTCTCCAGCGAAGTGACACGTGTCGCACTTGAAGTCGGCACTCAAGGTCGGCTTGGTGGACAAGCAGAGGTGCCCGGTGTCCAGGGTACTTGGAAAGATTTGACGGAGAATGTCAATGTATGTTTTATGATCCTCGTTCGTTCGTTTGAACATATCTGATTGTGTTACGTACAGCGCATGGCATCCAATCTCACCGACCAAGTCCGGAGCATCTCCCTTGTCACCAAAGCTGTCGCGTATGGCGACTTGACCAAGACCATTGATGTCAACGCCTCTGGCGAAATGCTGGACTTGAAAGTCACAATCAACGAGATGGTGGAGCGTCTAGGCAATTTCTCGAGCGAGGTGACTCGTGTTGCACTAGAGGTCGGGACTCAGGGTCGGCTTGGAGGGCAGGCAGAAGTGCCCGGTGTCCAGGGCACTTGGAAGGATCTGACGGAGAATGTGAACGTGAGTGATACTGTTCATATCGGGCCGTTCACACGCTCACGAAATCCAGCGCATGGCAAACAATCTCACAGATCAAGTGCGCTCGATTTCGGAAGTGACCAAGGCGGTTGCGAACGGCGATTTGTCCAAGAAAATCGACGTCGAAGCCAGCGGAGAGATGCTGGATCTCAAGATGACCATCAATGACATGGTGGAGCAGTTGCTGAACTTCTCGGGTGAAGTGACCAGAATGGCGCAAGAGGTCGGCACGCACGGAAAGCTTGGCGGACAGGCCAAAGTCGAGGGAGCACAGGGTACCTGGGCTGATCTGACCGACAACGTCAACGTATGTGTCGTCTTTTGTCTCTGGTCCATTGATTGACCTATCTGCGTAGAAAATGGCCTCGAACTTGACCAATCAAGTGCGGTCCATCTCTGAGGTGACCAAGGCCGTGGCATACGGCGATCTGACCAAGAAAATCGGTGTCGATGCATCTGGAGAAATGCTGGACCTGAAGCAGACGATCAACGAGATGGTGGAGCGTTTGGGTAACTTCTCGAGCGAGGTCACGCGTGTTGCACTTGAGGTCGGAACCCAGGGCAAGCTGGGTGGCCAGGCCGAGGTCGAAGGTGTGCAAGGCACCTGGAAGGATCTGACGACGAACGTCAACGTAGGTGCTCGACAGCACTTGCCTGTTCCATTCGCTGACCATCGACCCCCAGAAAATGGCGTCGAACCTGACGGGACAAGTACGCTCCATCTCGCTGGTGACTAAGGCCGTGGCTTTGGGCGACTTGACGCGCACCATTGAAGTCGATGTTTCCGGAGAGATGCTTGATCTGAAAAACACGATCAACGACATGGTGTCGCAGCTGAACATCTTCGCTAGCGAGGTCACGCGTGTCGCGCAGGAGGTCGGAACGGAAGGCAAGTTGGGTGGGCAAGCGCTGGTCAAAGGAGTGCAAGGGACATGGAAGGACTTGACAGAAAATGTCAATGTGAGTGCTTGTTTGTTTCGTTTGCTTCCCTCTCGGCTTTTTGTGCTACTTGTGGAGAGCGAGGCGAAAGCTTATTCGACTGACACATACATGCATATGCTAACATCGTGCTACCAGAAAATGGCCCTCAATATCACAAATCAAGTGCGCTCTATTTCGGACGTCACGACCGCTGTTGCTCGCGGAGACTTGACCAAGAAAGTCGAGATCGATGTCAAGGGAGAAATGCTCGACCTCAAGTCGACGATCAACAACATGGTCTCGCAGTTGAGCACCTTCGCGTCTGAAGTCACCCGGGTCGCGCTCGAGGTCGGCACGGAGGGCAAGTTGGGCGGACAGGCGGAAGTGGAGGGAGTCGAGGGCACATGGAAAGATCTGACGGACAACGTGAACGTATGTGCTCTTGTCTTGCCTTGCCGCTTGTATACTGAACTCGCCCGCGCAGAAAATGGCCATGAACTTGACTTCCCAAGTGCGATCCATCTCCGAAGTCACCAAAGCCGTCGCGCTGGGGAATCTCACGAAGCAAGTCGAGATCACAGCCCGCGGAGAGATGCTGGACCTGAAGAACACGATCAACGGAATGGTCACGCAACTCTACACACTGGCGAGCGAGATCACGCGTGTCAGTATCGAGGTCGGGACCGAAGGCAAGCTTGGTGGACAGGCTATGGTAGAGGGGACCACTGGCATGTGGAAGGTATGTGTCTGCGTCACTAGGTGTTCGCATACACTCATCCCCCACTACAGACTGTCACCGACAACGTGAACCTGATGGCCCAGAATCTCACTGATCAAGTCCGGTCGATCGCGGAGGTCACGAAGGCTGTCGCGCGGGGTGACCTGACCAAACAGGTCAAAATCACTGCGCGGGGCGAGATTCTCGATCTCAAAGACACCGTCAATGCGATGACAGCCTCTTTGAGTCAATTCTCGGCCGAGGTCACACGAGTCGCCCGAGAAGTCGGGACTGAGGGCAAGCTGGGTGGGCAGGCTGAAGTCGAGGGCGTCGAAGGCACGTGGAAGGATCTGACAGATAACGTGAACGTCATGGCGAACAATGTGAGTTTGTCTTGCCTTATCTGACTTCCGTAGATGTAGCCGCTGACTTGGCATGCAGCTGACGCTGCAAGTGCGGACGATTTCGGACGCAACGAAAGCTGTCGCTCGCGGCGATTTGACGCACAAGATCCACGACCTCGACGTGTCAGGAGAGATTCTCAGTCTTGTCATTACCATCAACGACATGATTGACCAGCTTGCGATCTTCGCGAGTGAAGTCAAGAAGGTTGCGCTTGAGGTCGGGACCAAGGGCAACATGGGTGTCCAGGCCGAGGTCGGTGCCGTCCAGGGCATCTGGTTCGACATCACGTCCGTTGTCTCCGGTGTCGTCTTTTCTCTAACAACTGACATTACTCGGGCAGTGTGTCGGTTAACACGATGGCTTCCTCGCTCACAACGCAAGTGCGCGGGTTTGCGCAGATCTCCAAAGCCGCTTCGGACGGCGACTTCACGAGTTTCATCACCGTCGAGGCGAGCGGCGAGATGGACGAGTTGAAGAGTCGGATCAACCAGATGTTGTACGATCTCCGTGACAGTATCCAGAAGAACACGGCCGCGAGGGAGGCGGCTGAGTCTGCGAACAAGAGCAAGAGTGAGTTCTTGGCCAACATGAGTCACGAGATCCGGTAAGCTGCTGCGATTTTGTCTGCGATTCGCGGAGGAAAAGCTGACTGGATTATCAGGACGCCCATGAACGGTATCATCGGCATGACTGAGCTGACGCTGGATAGCGACCTCAACCGCAGCCAGCGGGAGAGTTTGCTGCTGGTGCATAGTCTGGCGCGCAGTCTACTGCTGATCATCGATGATATCTTGGATATCTCCAAGAGTGCGTTGGTTTTTGACTTGCCGGTATCATGGCGCTGACGATTCTTGTAGTCGAAGCCGGCCGCATGACGATCGAAGCGGTGGCCTTCTCGGTCCGACAAACGATTTTCGACATTCTGAAGACTCTGGTTGGGCGTGCGACGCAAAAAGGACTGGACCTCATTCTGGACATTGCCCCTGAAATTCCGGACGCGTTGATAGGCGACTCTCTGCGACTGCGACAAGTGATTACGAATCTTGTGGGCAACGCGATCAAGTTCACGCGGGTCGGCTATGTTGCGCTGAGCATCCACTTTGTGTCGATGGACGAGGACAGCGTGACGCTGCAGTTCTGTGTGCTGGACACGGGGATCGGCATCGCGCAGGACAAGCTGAATCTGATCTTCGATACGTTCTGCCAAGCGGATGGCAGCACCACCAGGGCAAGTGATCATTTTGTGTGCTCTGCGCGTGTTCTGAACTGGAATGCAGGAATACGGAGGCACTGGACTGGGACTGTCCATTTCGAAGCGGCTGACGTCTCTGATGCAAGGCGACATCTGGGTCGAGTCGGAGCTGGGCAAGGGCAGCAAGTTCTATTTCACGATCACAGTGGAGACGAATCAGCAGCAGACGATTGACTCGATGCTGCTTAAGCTGAATCCGTTCTCGAAGCGCACCATTCTGTTTGTCGATACACGCGGGGACCAGAGTGGTGTCGAGGAGCGGGTGAGCGAGTTGGGCCTGCTCCCGGTCAGGGTGCAGGACGTTTCCCAGGTGGCGGACAAGGAGCGGTGTCCACACATCGACACCATCATCGTTGATTCATTGACTGCGGTACGTGGCGTTTTTGCTGCTGCTCACTTGGCATATCTGATGACGTACAATAGACTGAGAGCATTCGCGAGCACGAGCATCTGCGATATATTCCGATCGCACTGCTCGCGCCGTCTCTGCCGCGCCTGAACATGAAGTGGTGCCTCGAGAACGGGATCAGCGCGCACAACACGACTCCGATCAGCACCTTCGACCTGTCGTCGGTGCTGCTGTCTGCGCTGGAGAACAACCCGGTGAACCCAGCGTCGGTCGCGGCCGACGTGTCGTACGACATCCTGCTCGCGGAGGACAACATGGTCAACCAGCGGCTGGCGCTCAAGATCCTAGAGAAGTACGGGCACAGCATCGAGTTGGCGGAGAACGGCAGTCTTGCGCTGAACGCGTTTGTGGACCGGGCGCTGGCGAACAAGCCGTTCGATGTGATCCTGATGGATGTGTCGATGCCGGTCATGGGCGGCATGGAGGCGACCCAGAGGATCAGGGCGTACGAGACACAGTACGGCCTGAACAGGACGCCGATCATCGCCTTGACTGCGCATGCCAGTGAGTGTTCTATTTTCCCAGCAGGTAAAGTGGTTGTTGACCATGATGCCCAGTGATCGGCGACAGGGAACGCTGCCTGCAAGCCGGGATGGACGACCACATCACCAAGCCGCTGCGCCGGGTCGATTTGTTGAATGCCATCAGCCGGCTGACAACGGAGGCCGGTGTTTCGCGTCCGCTGCTGAAGAAGACGGCTGCGACTGCGTACAGCGACTACGTGAACAACGGCAGGTTCGAGGAGGTCGGTATCGACGACGGGATGGACATGATGGTCGTCCCGATGAGGAATCTGGACCACGACTTGCCCTAGACTTCTGCCCTCCCCCTGTTACCCCGTCGCGTGATACCTGCCTTGTCTGATCTGCTCCTGCCCCCCGCTGCTCTCCGCCCTGCCCTGCCATTTTGTACCACCAGCCATCCATCCATCTATCCATCTAATTCATTTTCTGTATCTACTCTCTCATTTGTACCACGTATACGCGCATGTTTCATTAATAATAATTATCCTCTTTTCTTTCTTGAAATTGCGGGCGTGTTTTTATTTTCAGAATGCTAGCGAATGTATATCCAATGTGCGGTATGCGATGCCAAGTGAGTACAATGCTGCAGATAATCTAGATATCGTAAACCCCATTACAAAACATTAAAAGACGTCACCAATCGTGATCGTGATCATAAGACACTCGGGAGCTCGCCCGAGTGCAGCACGTCGTCCCGCTCGTCCGGCGAGCGAGACCACTTGTCCGGGGCCGCAAAAAAGTATCCTTCGAGCGAGGACACGAACCGGTCCTGGTACTCTGCGGGCGGGACGACCGTGACCTCCTTCCTGCTCGCTCCGGGGCGGCTGGTGCTGCCCTTGAGCTCCAGGTCGAGCAGGCCCTGCTTCGCCTTGTACTCTAGCGTCTTGGCGAAGGTGTAGCTCCCGATCGTGTCGACGAGGCCCACCGCGAGCTGCTTCGCGGCCAGATCGACGCCGACGAGCAGGCTGTAGTCCATGATGTTGTTCCGCGCCAGAAACTCCGTGTCCGCGCGGAGCGCCTCGCGCAGGGTGTGCTGCGCGTGCGGGGGGATGAGCGTCGGCGCCGTCGTGTGCCGCTGCGCGGCGATCCAGTCGCCGTCGAAGAGCGTCTTGGTCCCGCTGCCCGGCTTCGCTTTGCGGCCCTGGATGCCCTTGAGGTCGAACACCCGATCGACCCGGGCCAGCCCGCTGAAGAGGTTTTCCATCACCAGCAGATCGGCTCTCCTCGTTTCGCCGCTGTCCAGTGCCCGGATCTCGATCGTGTAGAACCCGAGCAGCTTGGCAAGCACCGTCGGCTTGTTGGCTGAGGCATCCATGTATCGGAAATACGACGGTCCGAGGTCGATGAGAACTTGCCTATGATGCATGTCGTGAGATTCATCAACAGCGAGTGAGGAGAATGTAAACGCACAAGTCTGCGACGTTCCACGCATTGACCAACGTCTTGATCATAAACCGCCCGTCCTCAGTCTTCCAAAAATCCGACTTGCTCTTCCCTCCATCGGCCGCCCAGTCGGCGCTGCGGGACAAACTCTTGACGAACGCATCCGCCTCGATCCCACACCGCTTGCGGAGATTGTCGAATTGCTTAGCGTAGTACACCGTGCAGCTAAACTGTACGCGTTTGCCCACCGTCCAGTCGTATTTGATGTGCGGCCGGTCGTCGATGGCCGGTGAGAGCAGACCGTGGTGTGTCTTGGACGACAGCGGCGACGGCCGGGGAGCATCGCCGCCACTCCGGAATATGGAGCGCATGGCGGACGAGAACGAGAAGCTCGTCGGCGGTGTTGCATCCGGCACAACCGGAGACTCCGGTTCTGACTTGGGCTCGTCCTCCACGAATTCCTCCTCGTCATTCACGGAAACAAAAGATTCAGCAGAGATGGCCCGGCTACTGCGGCTGCCAGAGGTGGCTAACGCCGGCCGCGGCTCGCCCAAGCTGCTATTTGCCTCCTTCAGGATCTTGCCGACGACGCCAGACTCGAGTTTACTCCCGCTCGTCACCTGCCCACCAGCAGCATGTTTGGTGATCTGCACGTCCGCTTTCTTCGACCAGGCGGACGGCGGTAACAGCGTCGGCGCGCTTTTGCTGACAGCCGAGATGCTCCCAAACCGAGATGCCGCGCTGGGAACGCTGTCCGATGTCTTTTTGAGACGCAGAGACAGCAGTGAGGTTGCATCGCGCGGATTCTCCTTGCGCGCTATGACAGACGCGTGCTCCTCGATTTCGTACCACACACCGCCTTCGGCATCTGGGTCCGGATTCGCTGAGGCTGAAGACCCGAATAGTTTGTGGCCGGAGAAGAACGACGACTGCATTGACGAGCCTGTGGAAAGCGCCGGCGAGGGCGAGAGCATCGCCGTCGACGGACGAGCCAAGTACATCGACGTCAATTCCCGACTGTAGTCAACCGTGCTGTAAAAA
The DNA here is from genome assembly GCA_963692855.1 of Mycena citricolor. NCBI lineage: Eukaryota > Fungi > Basidiomycota > Agaricomycetes > Agaricales > Mycenaceae > Mycena > Mycena citricolor. Next base: position 128,683 of record CAVNYO010000037.1, on the reverse strand, counting down.
AATATCCCACTGTGAGATCGTACTGGGTGGTGAGAATATATTCCACACACCTCATAGTATGAGCCATGATGCTGCCCCAATCATCCTCGCGCACGACGACACTGCCGCCAGGGGCGACGTGCCATCCTCGACTCCACCACTCCGGCTCCGACCCAACCTCGGGCGGCGCATTCCGCGGCAGATGCTTGCCTTGCCAGGCTACCAGGCGCCGCTCCGCTCCCCGGCCGGTCGAGAGAAACGCGCGGCGTACATCATTGAGCGAGGAAACGGGTGTCGCAGTCAGCTGGGCGTACAGATCTTGCTCCAGCCGGTGGAAAGTCTGTCGCATGGCCCCGAGAGGACGGATGGATTCGGCAGAATCTTCCATCGACGCTGGGACAAAGGGCTCTTGAGTCGCCTGCGTTATGTCTGGTGTCGAGGTTCCACTAGGGGGAAGACCAGAGATGAGGCTCTCTTCGTTAACCAGCTCAGGTGTGGATCTAGAGCGGCTTCCAGAGAGATGGCTTTCCTGTCGATCTAATGAGCCGCGCAGCCAAAGGAGTTCTCCGCAAGTCAACCCACCAACAAATCCATCTGATCCGCAATGTGGGTCCACCACTCGTTGATCTCCTTCCTCAAGATTTCCTTCTCGTTCGCCTTGTCCTCGATCTTGCCGACGGCGTCTTTCTCGCGTGTGATTTGCAGCTGAGGCACCCGCAAATCGAACGTTTCATCCACGACGGAGAGCGAGAAGGACACAACGTGCGTCTTGTACCGGAAATGCCGGACGATGCACAATCGTGAAGCAGGAAGCGATTGTGATGATGCCGATGTAACCCTTGATTCAGGCGTGGTGTGCGGGCAGAGTGCTGGAGTCATGGCGCAGATCGCAGGAGAATAGACGAGGACCTCGATAAACTTGCCAAAGGAGTAGAGGCTGGATTGCGTCAGCGCAAGGCATGCGAGAAAGAGTCAACAGATACTCACTAAGCCCCGTCGCTCATACGTGTCTTGGCCGAGCATTTGCCACAAACAGAGCAACTGAGCCACATGTCGATGGCCTCGTCGTCGCCACGGTCGTCTTCGGTATGTTCCTCGCCAACCCTGACGTTCAGACGAATCCCCCCATGCACCATGCGTATCAGATGATCGCCTTGCATCCACGGACACCTCGGCCGAGCACACGGCTCCGCAGCCTCCGCGACCAGCGACACGAGAAACTGGCCGACGCCCTGATCCGAATCCGACGCGTAGTAGCGGTACGTCTCCCAGCGCGGGCGGCCGCACATGCCGAATCCGTTCTCGCCCTGCTCCTCCTCGCTCGGCGCGCAGCGCAGCACAAGCACACTCAGCTCCTGCATGCTCGCGAAGCCGCGCGCGCCGCACAGCGCCTTCCCCCGCGCCTCGCGGTCCTTCGCGCGGGGATCCCAGCCGAGGATGCTGCCCAGGCCAGCCTTCTCGTCCCCCCGCAGTCGCCGCCCTGGAGACTCACGTTCCTTCGCGGCCAGCTCGGATATCAGCCGCGGCGGGGGGATGCGCACGCCGGCGGAGGAGGAGAGGTAGGTCGCGGCGTCCGCCAGCCGCGACATGATGGAGGTGAAAGGTGTTGGGGATTTGGCGGAGGTGGGAGATGGACGCAGGAAAGCTGGTCGGGGATCGCCGATGAACGAAAAGTGTCGCAGGCGACCGCCTCGTTGCTCAGTCGGGGGAGGAGCAGCCGAAGGACTCTGGGCATAGGGTTGATGGGGGCTTCCGAAGATTAATGAGAGTATGGCGAATAAAACCCCTCCGCTGTGCCGATATCGCGCGGCGGGTTTGGGAATCACAGGTGCCTCTTCCTCAGGTATGCTGAAGAGCGGCATTGCTGGCCTTGATACCGGGAAGCTGATCTTCACTCTAGAATCGGACAGGAAATGCTGCTCGAGCAAGAGCGAAAGGTGCATGTATATCGACAACCTGAGAGTCTTGCACAGCGCGTAGTATTGTTTCGGAGAGACGACCCCTTTGAACGCAAAAGTGCCACCGACGAGTCTCAAGTTGAAGTCCTGCAGTGCTGGGGCGTTTTGGTAGTCAGATTTCGTCTATGGAGCGTTGAATGAACAGCACAAACCTTGAGAGTCCCATTCCGTCAGCCCATACAGAATCCCCGATGCTCCGTCATCGCCACCATCCGCAGCTTCCTCAGAGACAGTGAACACAGCATCAGTGAAGACGCAAGCGACGTTCGCAGGGATGAGCTCGAAACCACTGTCCTCGCTGGGAAGCGCGACATCGCTGCCCAGGGGTGCCACGCACAACAGGAGATGCATCGGGTGCGACGACAGCGTGGAGTCGCACGAGTCCGAAACAGACGATTCCGAGCCAGCCAGATTCCCAGACTCGCGAGCATTAGCGAGATCTCGGAGCTGGTGCAACGACTGATCGGTGGTGTCGACGGGGAACGCCACACTCGCACCCAAGTCCGACAAGAGGCTGCCCAGCGACCCAGACAAAGGGGTGGAGGGAGTCGGAGTCTGCGTCATGACACTGCCGATACTCGACATCGTGTCCGAGCGCACAGGCCTCGGTGGCTCGCGGCGCTCCCCCTCCGATGGCTGCCGCCGGCCCGTACCCCGGAGCCGTTTCAGCCGCACACCCGTCAGCCAGCCCCCGCGGTCAACCGCCTCCCCAAGTGCATCCAACACGTGTTCCAGCGCCACAGCCCACTCCTCCTTGGTCGCTGCGTCGGTGCCCGGCCCCAAATCGCATTCCGAGTCCGCGTCGGAGAGGATGTGCCGCACGAAGCGGCCGCGGTGCGCGCGCGCGTCGACGGATAGCGTGTTCGTCACGTTCGGGGGAGCCAGGGGGTGTTTCGCAGGGCGGAACCGGGGCACGCTCTCTCGACCCGACTTGGACTGCGTGCCGCGGCCGCGGCCGCGTTCGGGGGCCAGGGACGTCGAGTACGCGAGCTGGAGGATGCGGTACGCGCATATGAAGGGCAGGAGGAATACATATAATAATGTTATGCCTCTGAGCTCGAAATCGACCGGCATGGCATTGGGAAGACGCTGGAGCAGTGCTGAGCCTGGTGCGGGCACGTGTTTTGTCTGATATCCGGTCACGTGGACATTGCCTCGTCTGGCTGCGCTCTTGGATTTTCTTTCTCAGGTTCAAGTCTCAAAAACAATGGTCTATTCGGAAATCGCGTGGAGAGAGTCTACTATCCCTGGGAAAGTCTACGAATTGCCGTGCCTCTTTCGATAATCTGAAATAATCCTCTGCTTCAATCCACCCTTACTGGCAGGCTTCAACGGCTTGCAGTTTCTCTGCAGGTGCTTCACGATGACGTACGAGCGGTTATGCTTGAACACCGCGCCGCATCCCGGAGTCGGGCACCTTGTCGACTGCGCCTCGAGGTGCGCCCAGCGGAAATGGCGCGACACGCCGTTAGTCGTGGCGCTCCTGTGGCCGCATCCGGCGAACGGGCAGGCGTATTTGTTGTGCTCGTCGGATTGGGGGCCAGTGGAGAGCGTCCAGGTGCTGCAGGGGGCGTGGCGCGTCGCCACTTGTGCTTTGCGCAGGGGTCTACTGCACTCGCTGTAATCCGAGTCGTTCGAGTCCAAATCTTCTGGCGCATCGCTCGCATCCAGATCTTCGTTCATCGGCACGTCCGCTAAAACAGTGTCGTCTGGGGCGGGAGCGGGAGTTTCAAGTCGGCTTTCGCGTGTGTCTTCTTCCTCTGGTGTGAAAAGAGCCCAAGGGTGGGCCACTTGGAAGTCCAAAGCGGTCATCAGCAGGGACGGATCGATGGTTTGCTGCTCTGGAGGCGGGGAAAAGGAACTTCTGGAGGCAGCAAGAGGCTGCCAGATGTCGTCCTCATCATCGTCAAAGGGCATTGCTTGCTGAGCGCCTGTTTGGTCTAGGAGTGCACTTGCGAGATGGCTGGGGTCCGTCTGAAGAAAAGACGCATGAGGAAGAGCCCATGCTAGGTGAAGTTTCACTTACGAAATAGCTGGCGAATTCCATTTGTCGGGTCTGTCCTGCTGGCCGCGCACATGCTGCTGCATTTAAACAGTGTAGGTAGCCAAAGCACCGTTAAAGCGCTGTGATCAGTTACAAAGCTCGCCTGATGAAGCCTCAGAATTTCGGGTCAAAGTGATTTCCCTTTGTTTCAACACATTGTCTGTGTTTCGCTTTGTACATTTCTGGCATGGGTTCAAGTCCAATGTCCATCGCGCCAAAGACATCCGGAGCCACAGAATTGGCAATGAACTCGGTGCTGTGGCATGTGGAAATACGCAAAGAGAGAAAACTCAGGCTCAGTGTAGTTCAAATGTCTCTCTTCATCTAAGTATCAACTCCCCGAGGCAAGTCGTCGCGGGTTGCGAGCGACGCGTCTAGCACGTGATGTTGCTCACCAAATCACGGGACCGCGAAGCGTCGCAGTGGTGGCCCACTTGCCTTATAGGCGCTAGTGTGTAGTGCTACGTAAAACCTGAGCAATCGCGCGATGGTCAGCAAACCCATGCGCGCACCACACTCCGTCCCACATGCTCGGTATCCGAATCCCATGATGCTCGCGTTCCTGGCTTCGCTATCTTCCATTCGACGACTTCGCGAGCCCCAAGAGAAGGCGGCTCCCATTTATTCGCAGCTAAGAATACCTGGGCCTGTCAGGTGGCCCCGGGCAGAGCACCTTTCTGCTGGTCATGGGACGGCTCTGGGAGGGTGCGCTCGAGCCCAGGCGAGTGCGGTGTAGGCTTGCCGCGACCAGCGCATAGTAAGGCCAGAGCGATGGTCTTGATCTTGATTCTGGGGCGGGCCGCCGTCGGGCCCGGCGGGGGTGCTCTCGTTTGGTGGGTGGTTGAGATACGGCGCACGCTGTGGTGGACGGACGGACGAACGCATCACCGCGCGATGCTCCGCCGCACTAATCACGCTCGGGCTCGGCAACCTGCCGGGCGAATAAGGTTCAGCTGAGTGGCTGCGGTTGTTCGCACAGTGTCATTCTTCGCTCGACCAACCGAGTTCTCGCCATTGCCCCTGCTAAGTGCACTTGCTCCCTCGAACTGCACGAGAAGAACCTCACTTCTTTCTTCTGGGACTGCTGACCCAACCTGTACCGAATACCCGCTGCGATTCGTCGAAACGACGATATTTTTGACGGAGGCAGGCTGCATGACCCAGTGGGCTGTTCTATCCCCATCTCTCCCACAATGCCACGAACGGGACGTTTACCGATTCAATGCAGGTCACTTGTTCATCCTGTTTTCCCATCCTCCTAGTGGCGAGCGTATATATAACACACCCACCGGGGGCCTACTAGTGCACTCCCACCACTCTCACCGCCGCAATCAGACCAATGGTGCAACCACAGGAAGTTGATGTTATCGTCGCGGGGGGCGGGCCTGCGGGCTGTGTCGTCGCGGGCCGTCTCGCGTTTGCTGATCCCTCGCTCAAAGTCATGCTCATCGAAGGTACCTGCCTCGACTCGTCCCGTCGTGCGCCAGCCAGTCTCTGATGCACACACCCACAGGGGGTGCTAACAACAGAGACGATCCCTGGGTAAGCTCGAGTGGCCGATCTGCGGCGCAGGATTCTGATTAGCTTGTGTTCAGGTCTACCGGTCCGTCGTTCATGACCCACGCTGCGTCGTTCCCTCGCACTCACCGCGGATCCGGATCGCAGACCGGGCATCTACGTCCGCAACATGCAGCGCAACGGCGTGTAAGTGATCTTGACCGCGTCACCCGGGCCTTCCGTGTGCTGACTGGGCCACAGAAACGACAAGGCCACGTTCTACACCGACACGAAGGCCTCGTCGTATCTCCGCGGACGACAGAGCATCGTCCCGTGCGTGCCCCAGTTCTTTTTTTCGCGCGGTGTTGTGAGTGACCGGATTTTGTTCGATCCAGATGCGCGAACATCCTCGGTGTGTAGACCACCCCCTCGTGAAGTATTTCGTCTCACAATTCCGTGCGACCAGGCGGAGGGAGCAGGTGAGAATGCCATCCCCCGATGCGTCCCGCAGAGATAACCCGGACCCCCCGCAGTATTAATTTCCAGGTCAGTCAGTCGGCAAACTCGGGTAGTACAGTCGAGTTCACATGACTTGATGTTTCTAGATGTACACAAGGGTGAGTTCATTTCTGTTTTTGTTTCGCTCTGGCTATTTTGTATGGAGGCCGGGAACTATATGCTGATAAACGGAGGACGTATCACTGATACGCGATAGTTTGCCGACATAGGATCAATTTCATGATGCGCTCCATGTCATGATGCGCTCTATCTGGACGGCTGAAAACGTTATACTAATGACCGATGTCTGAATCGTGGATGGCCGCTCGGCAGATATTGATCAGATGATTGACGCAATGATCAAGACCCCAGGTAGCCGACTATCGCAATATCGCAACATCGTAATATTCGAAAAGCGCAACATTCAAGATAGTGTAATATTCGAGATAGCGTAGTGAGCATGTAATTACTGTAATTCACTAATCATTTTCGCGGGAGTCTTCCTCATCCGAGAACCATGCGTACAGATCAGGACCAACAGCTTGCCGCAGCTGATTGATACGACACGCACCCGAGCGATCCGTTGGCCGAGAAGCCCTCTAGCAGCGGCGACTTGACACTCAAGTTGGTTTCCAGCATGTACCCCCACTCGCGCTCGATCAGATCAATTGCCCGCTCGCCCTTGCCGGCCACAAAATGCGCTTGGATCTGTCGCGCAGGTGACACGCAAACCACAAACCACCAGCGCAACACGCACCTCGAAGCCACGGCCTGATGGGCGTCCAGAACTTCATCAGCCCGGCGCTCACGGCCTTGTTCTGTGCGTCCGATGTCGTGAGGTTGTACAGGACCGCGAGCGCGTTGCCGTCCTGCGGGTGGATGCTCCTCGGCAGGTCGTTGCTGCGGAACCGGCCCGCCGCGGCGTCCCACAGCAGGCTGTTGAACGCAGTTTTGATCTTGGTCGCGTTGGCGAGGTATGTGGCGGGGAGGGAGACATTGCCGAGATGCGTCGCCAGGTCCGCCGTGGTGACGAGCGTCTACGAGCTTGATGAGCGCGGATACATGATGCGAGAGACAGAAATCAATCCTCACGCGATAAAGCAACGCGTTTGCCGCAGAGTTGTGTCCGGCGCCGCTGGCCCTGCCCCAGTCGTTCGAGAGCGCAGACGAGACGTTCATCAGGCCGGTCAAGTCCACCTGGCCCTCAAGGAAGCCAACCGCCTTGGTGTAGTTCGCCCAGACAGACTTGATGAAATCGAGGTCGCCCGTGTACAGGAAGTAGTTGTGCGTCCCAATGAGCGACCACGAGATGTACGTGTCGCTTCCCTGGTTGTTCAGCGGCGGCCCGGAGTACTGCAGCGCGCCAGTCGTCAGGTTTTGCGTGCGGAACATCACCATCAACGAGTTCTTGGTCGGCTCCATGTCGCTCAGCGCGACGAGCTCCGTGTGTGTGGAGATGCCGCAGTCGCCTGATCCGTCGCATGAGTCCGAGGGTTAGATCGCGTCCATGAGCATGAGGGGTTACCTGGCCAGATGTTCCTGACAGTACCAATGTCATCAGCAGGGATTGCACACACAGATCGCGACCGACCATTCCTCACCTGTCGCGTTTTGCACCATCGACGAGGATAGGCCCAGTGGCAGCTCCTCCCAAGGCATCGTTGGACCAGCCACCTACAAATGTGATCGCACAGTTTGAGTCCAAAATTCAGATCCACGCCGACACGAACCTCCTGCTGGGCACGGCTCCTGTCGCGCCGTGTGGGGAGGGATTGTGTTGGTCTGCACCCTATAGTGCCTGCTAGCGGTCAGCCCCCACCCACGCCACGCTCTGCCACATCAGCCAGCAAACAGGCGATGACGCACCGGCGTACCAGATCTTCGTGAGGAAGTCGATGTCGTGGAACCCGGGGTCAGGTGCAAAGAAGTAGCCCGGGTACGCCCTGAGATCATCCCAGTGGGGCATGAACGTGATCGCCAGCGAGATGTTCGAGATCGTCAGCGGGTCCGCGCTCGCACTCACAATCGTCAGGAAGCGGAACCCGCCGCGCTGCTGTCCCACGGTCTGCGTCAGCAGCCCCGTGGCTCGCGGCACGTGGAACGTCTGGATTCTGTCCCAGTTCTGCAGCCGTGCGGGCTGGCACGAGTCGTCCAACTTGAGCGGGCTGATGAACTCCGCGGACTCGGTGAACGACAGTGAGAACTGCGACTGGGCCGTCGCGTTGTTGATCGTCAGCGACAGGATCCCCCCAAGCTACAGTATGGGTGTGTGAATTGACCCTCGACGGCGCTGTATCAGGGAGGCCGCGCACCTCCTTCCCCAGTCGAACACGACGTACGAACCGCTGCCCTGGAATGTCGCCTGGGAGTCCGGACTTGCGACGAGCCTGCTCGCGCCGGCGACCCGGCCGCTGATCCTATCTCGAATGTTGCGCTTTTCGAATATTACGATGTTGCGATATTGCGATAGTCGGCTACCTGGGGTCTTGATCATTGCGTCAATCATCTGATCAATATCTGCCGAGCGGCCATCCACGATTCAGACATCGGTTATTAGTATAACGTTTTCAGCCGTCCAGATAGGCGCATCATGACATGGAGCGCATCATGAAATTGATCCTATGTCGGCAAACTATCGCGTATCAGTGATACGTCCTCCGTTTATCAGCATATAGTTCCCGGCCTCCATAATTTTGAGTCTCATGGCTCAACTCAGGCATCCGCTTCCGATTGGGGTGATTTCTACTCGTTTACCTCAGCGTGCTTCGAAGTTGACGGATGTCAGATGACTTCAAATCCGAGGGATGGACCGCGAAAGGTGCGGCGAAGCGGTCCAATTTGAACATGGCTGAATAAGCAACCCTCACCAGATCTACTGCCTTTGATGAAACGGGTATCTGCATGGTCGATGTGACAATGTAAACATCTAATGCTTCGATTCTGCAGCTCGAGAACTACCAGAAGCCGTGCAACAACGACACACACGGCTACGACGGCCCCATCGCCATCTCGAACGGCGGCAGCATCACTCCCCTTGGTGCGCTATCACATGACACGCGCGGGTTCGAATCTGTCACCTGATGGGACTCCACAGCGCAAGACTTTTTGCGAGCGTCGGATGCGATTGGCGTGCCCTACAGCGGTAGGATATGTACTCCCAGCAGCCTGGATATATTCTGATCTGTTCGCAGATGATATCCAAGGCAAATCGAGATTGAACCGGTCAGAGAGTTGTCCTAATTGAGCATGATCCCACAGATTTGGAAACCGCGCACGCCTCTGAGATCTGGGCCAAATACATCAACCGACACACCGGCCGCAGAAGCGACGCCGCGACAGGTCTGTCTCTCCATCATCGTCATCGTCGTGGCCGCTCGCTGGTGCTGACTTGCTGGCCCCCCAGCGTACGTGCACAGCGTGATGGACGTGCAGGACAACCTGTATCTGCGCACCAACTCGCGCGTGTCGCGCGTGATCTTCGAGGGCAACAAGGCCGTCGGCGTCGCATACGTCCCGGCCCGCAACCGCGCGCACCAGGGCCAGGTCGTCGAGACCATCGTCCGCGCACGCAAGTACGTCGCGCTGAGCAGCGGGACATTGGGGACGCCGCAGATTCTGGAGCGTTCGGGGGTCGGCAATGCCGAGCTGTTGAAGAAGATGGATCTGAAGGTCGTCAGCGATCTTCCCGGTGTTGGGTGCGTGTCTGTGTCGTTCGATTGATGAGCTGGTGCTGACAGTTGGACATGAATCTAGCGAGCAATATCAAGAGTGCGGATGTCTCGATTCTTCTCTTGTGCTCTGTGACTGATTGGGTTCTTTACAGCCATTACACCACGCTTTCTCGTAAGTGAAACATGCAAGCGAGTCTTGAATGCCATTGAAGACTATCCAAGTGTACCGTGTCTCCAACGAAAGCTTTACTCTGGACAACTTCCTCCGCGGCGACAAGGATGTTCAGCGCGAGCTGTTCCAGGAGTGGGAAGTCTCACCAGAGGTCAGCGATATCCACACATATCTCGTAATTTCACCCAAGAACTTGGTGCCTAGAAAGCGCGCCTGTCGTCCAATGCGATCGACGCCGGATTCAAGGTCAGTGCATCTGAGCTCCCCCAGCAAAGAGCATCTTGCTGATTGGGAACAGATCCGTCCGACCGAGGCCGAGCTGAAGGAGATGGGACCCGAGTTCAACAAACTCTGGGACAAGTACTTCAAGGACAAGGTGATCCGATCCGTCCGAGGTCGAGCCAATTGATTAACAGCGAAATCAGCCCGACAAACCTGTGATGTTTGGATCGATCGTTTCGGGAGGCAAGCATTCGATGCACGGGTTGATTTGATGCTGACCCGTCGTGCAGCCTACGCCGACCACTCGCTCCTCCCACCCGGCAATTACATCACCATGTATGCTGGTGTTGACACCGTGTTGGATTGATCGGTTCTCACCGTTCGACAGGTTCCAGTACCTCGAGTACCCGGCCTCGCGCGGGAACATCCACATCAAGAGCCCGAACCCGTACGTCGAGCCGTCGTTCGACAGCGGCTTCATGAACAACAAGGCGGACTTTGCGCCGATCCGGTGGAGCTACAAGAAGACGCGTGAAGTCGCGCGCCGGATGGACGGTCTGTGGCGTGTCTGCCCCCAATAATAAACCCAGCCTCATGATATAAACCCAGCGTTCCGCGGTGAGCTGACGTCGCATCACCCGCGGTTCCACCCCGCGTCCCCCGCGGCGACGAGGGACATTGATATCGAGACGGCCAAGGGCCTGCTGCCCAACGCGCTGACCGTCGGGATCCACATGGTGCGTCCCTGCGCGTCTTTTTCTGGGTGTGCCCGACCCACCCACCCCTGATCTGACACGCGCATCCACAGGGAACATGGCATGCGTGAGTGTGCGCCTTGCTCGTGACGCAGCCGGCGGCTGACTTGCGCGCGCAGGCCCGGGGACAAGTACGACGCCAGCAAGGTGCACGAGGACATCAAGTACACGGAGGAGGACGACAAGGCGATCGACGACTGGATCGCGGACCACGTCGAGACGACGTGGCACAGCCTCGGCACGTGCGGTGCGGGATCTCTGTCTCTGCGTGTTGGATTCCACGCGGGACTCACGGCTTGCAGCGATGAAGCCGCGCGAGGAGGGCGGTGTCGTCGACAGCCGCTTGAACGTGTTCGGGACGGAGAACCTCAAGTGCATCGATCTCAGTATCTGCCCCGTGCGTGATTCCCTTGTAGGATGTGCTGCTGTATGCCAAAACGGTGTGGAACAGGACAATCTCGGCACGAACACCTACTCTTCTGCGCTCCTCGTGGGCGAGAAGGGCGCGGATATCCTCGCTCAGGATCTCGGTAACCTACTCCGTCTTTTTTCCAGCCGCCGTCGTTACTGACGCTGAGGATCCAGGCCTCAAGATCAGAGTCCCCCATGCTCCGGTCCCGCACGCGCCAGTCCCGACCGGAAAGCCGGCGTCCCAACTCGTCCGCTAAGTGTCAGGGAGAAATTTGTAACTTTTTTGTATCAGTATGTCACGTATCAGGAGAACCTGGAATTGTATAAGCTTCGATCGGCGACTGCGCATGAGTCAGTCCAACAACAAATCACGTGCCTATTCGGCAACGCTCGCGCACGGACCACCGCAGGCGTCGTATAAAGACCAGCACTGAGCATCATGAATCTTCACCACTCTGGCCTTTTGGCTTAGATCAAGTGTAGTATCTGTTCTTAATAGTTTAACCACTATTAGAGGGACACAGTCCCTTCTATTTGGTTATCTAATTTTTGCCGCCCTTGTCTTTCTGCTCTGCTTGCAACAGAAGGACGCGATGACCTTGCCGCTGCACTACTGGCTTGTGTCGTCGGGGGTCCACTTTTTTTTGTACTCTCCAGTCTGCTGACCCTAACCCTATTTTGTAGCTTGGTGTCCACATCATCTATAAACGCGAAACGTAGCCGTTTGCGTAGTGTTTGCATCCTGTTCTATTCTGTTGTTTAGCTTTTTTCTTTCTCGGACCACAATAGATTAAGATTTAGGAATCGATGAGTCCAATTGCGATCGTCATATCGACATGTCGGTCTGCGGCGTTGCCTGCATGTTCAGTAAGGTGAGTGAACAGGGCTTTACGGTGGATCGAAGGTTCTAGTTTTCACGCCACTGGTGGGCACACTTCGTACAACTGAAAAGATAGCAAGTTTCAGTCAGTATCTCACACCCGTTGGGCAACGGAACGAACCGATAGACTGCGCAAGGTAAATCAAACAGAAGTAACGGAAAACGCGAAAGCAAAGCGCACAAGTAGTCATCGGCTCATCTGCCGAACGGATCTGGAGTTGATAGAAGTACGCTTTGTCGTTGTTACATGTCGGACACGATGCTGGAGAACGCGTGAGATCGACTGTTCCAAAACACACCTAGCAAGGACTTGCCCATCGTAGCGTCGGCATGTTTCCAAGCCTCTTCACCACCGAGAACATCGTCGACGGCTTTTCTGACCAGTTTAGTCCTCGAGGTCATCTAAAAAGCGGAGGATGAGCATCGGGCAACGCTGGTCACGGCGATCGCCGATCGCACCTGCTTGGTGATCGGAAATTCATACGGACAGGTGTTGCAGGACCATTTGTTGTAGCCCGTTTCTCCAGACACCACAAGGAGGTTCGAGCACGTAGGACAAAAGAGCATCTATTCCGCAGAGCAAAGGGCCGCCCACCGGTCCGATCGAGATGCTCGTGATGGATTTTGACAAGAGTGTTTGGTGCTGTTGTGTCTGAGCGCGCTTCTTACACCTTGAGGTCGTCGTGCTGAGTGGCGAACGCGTTTGAGTTGGATTTTTAAGGCGTCGTTAGTCCGTAGATCACATCGGGCCATGTCTTCGGATGCAGCAGAGTTGAAAAAACTCGTGAAACAGTTGCAAAGCTCGAGCTCAAGTGAGGTATGCATCATTTTTCTGTCACCATTTAACTTGTTCCTGCGCGCTCACAGTCGATCCTAGGATATCGTGTCGACGCTCCGTTCACTTAGAAAAGATTTCAAAGTAAATGAAGCCATCCTTAGGGTCGGTGTTGCTCGTCCCTGTTTGCTCCGCCATCGTGGGTCACTCATGTCGCGTGCAGGAAAGCAAGGCGGGGTTAGCGGTGGGGAAGTTGCGCACGCATGCCTCGAAAGCCGTCGCGGATCTCGCGAAGGACGTGGTCAGGCAGTGGAAGGTGGAGGTCGAGCAAGCAAAGGCGGGTGCAGCCGCAAGCAAGCCGACGTTGGGTGTGAATACCTCCGGTGCGTCGTCGCGTGTATCTCCCACATCGGCGCAACCACCCTGACCGACTGCAGTCGCAAAGAAACCGACGCCCACGACCGCCCGACCTGCTGCTGCTGCCACCACCCCGAAAACACCCGTCGATTCGAAAACGCGCACGCTCAAGTTGGATGGCGTCACCGCTAATTTCACAGGCGATAAGACGCGCGACAAGTGTATCGAGCTTGTGTATGATGCCCTTGCCGTGGACTCTGGTGCCCGTTCGTGCTTTGTCGACTTCTTTGAGCTTGGAAGTCGTCTGATTCGTTGCTCACAGCTGTCGATCTTCTGCTACAGAGGTCCAAGGCGATCGAGGCCGCGGTCCACAGCGAGCCCGGCATAAGCACGCAGGCCTACACCACCAAGATGCGCTCTCTCTTCGTGAATCTCAAGGACAAGAACAACCCCAGTCTGCGCGAAGCCGTAGCCAGCGGCGATATCCCTGTCGCCAAGTTCGTCAAGATGTCCAGCCAGGAGATGGCATCCGAGGAGCGAAGGAAGGCGGATCAGCAAATTGAGCAGCAAAATCTGTTTGACGCGCTCGGTGCTGTCGAGCAGGAGGCCGAGACCAGTGCGTTCCAGTGCTCCAAGTGCAAGCAGGTGCGCCGCCTCCTCCCATTCAAGATTTTGTCCGGCTGCTGACGCCTGGAATGCAGAGGAAGTGCCGCTACCGCCAGGCCCAGACCCGCTCTGCCGACGAGCCTATGACTACTTTCGTCACGTTCGTTCTCTGTCTGTCTCGTTTGCCGCCCGCCATTGACCCGATTCGCAGATGTGTGAACTGCAACAACAGGTGGAAGTTCTCCTGAATCATAACGATGCGCTTGGACCCTCTTCTTTTTCGATGTATTTTTGCACGCTCGTGCCGATATCTGTTTGCGCTCCTTGTTATCTATTCCAGTACCTGTATTTTTTTTGTCGATACACCCGCGCGCTTTGTTCCGTATCGCCTTGACTTGGCTTCAGATCAGGACTCGTGGGCTGCTTGTTTACGCGTGTTGATCGTTCCAAACCTCTCCTCTGAACGCGTCTTACGACGCGCACCTTCCGGCTTTCTCTCTCATACGGGGATACCTTTCCATCTATACTGAAACATGAGCACGGCCGCCCTCCCCTCTCTTGACGCTTTGCATCGGCAAAGTGCGAAAAGGACACGATCCATATTCGAATCATGTCCGGACGAAGGTTTGAAGGATGAGGAAAAGAGGCATGGCTACGCCGCGGACCGCATTGCTCCTCCCTAACGTCTTGCAGCGCTCGGATACGGCTTTCGACGAAAATCTACGACGAATATCGCGATTTCAAAGAACTGCCGCCAGCACTCTTGTCCCAGCAGGCGGGCGTAGGACCCGCACGGCCGAAGGAATTGAGGAAAATGATAACAGCGGGGCGTACGTCTTTCTTCGCTCTCTTCTGGCTGTGGTATTGAGTCGCTGCTGCCGTATAACAGCCTCCGCACCCGCCGATGCCGCGACGGCCCTAATGATCTCCTCCATCGACCGCACCCCCACCACAACACCGTCCACCTTCACATCCTCGAGCAAGCTTTCCCAGGCGCTCTCCCTGCACAAGACGACGCGGACAATCAAGCCGACGTATCATCCGCCGTGGAAGCTTGTGCGTGTCATTTCGGGCCATCTGGGATGGGTGCGCAGTGTCGCAGTGGAGCCGGGGAATCAATGGTTCGCGACGGGTGCTGGGGACCGGGTTATCAAGATATGGGACTTGGCGTCGGGGGAGCTGAAGCTGTCGCTGACGGGCCACATCTCGACTGTGCGCGGGCTGGCCGTGTCACCTCGTCACCCTTACCTGTTTTCGTGTGGTGAAGACAAGGTGCGTAGCCTTGGGTGTTTTTGGATATCTTTTCTGACGGCGCTTTTCGTTTCGTGCTAGATGGTGCGCTGTTGGGATCTGGAAGCTAATAAGATCATCCGGCATTACCACGGTCATCTCTCTGGTGTATATACCCTTGCGCTGCACCCCACACTTGACGTGCTGGTCACCGCCGGTCGCGATGCTTCCGCTCGTGTATGGGACATGAGGACCAAGGCGCAGATACACGTCTTGTCGGGCCACACAGGCACTGTCGCCGATGTAAAATGCCAAGACTCCGAGCCCCAGGTTATCACAGGTAGCATGGACTCCACTGTCAGGTGCGTTTTCGCCTCCGCTGTGCTGGGTTGTCCATCTTGGCTGAGATCTCGGTCATGTAGGCTGTGGGACTTGGCTGCCGGCAAAGCCCGTGTAACGTTGACGCACCACAAGAAATCGGTCCGAGCGCTGGCCATCCACCCGACCGAGTACTCGTTTGCATCGGGATCAGCCGGCGGGAATAATATCAAGAAATGGAAGTGCCCTGACGGCAATTTCGTGTTCAACTTCAGCGGACACAATGCCATCATCAATACGCTCTCCGTGAATGCGGAGGGTGTGTTCTTCTCTGGCGGTGAGTGCATTCGGGTGACATGGCAACGATTTGCCGGGCTGAGCTCCGCACAGCGGATAATGGCAGTCTGTCGTTCTGGGACTACAATACGGGAACGCCCTTCCAGACGATGGAGGATCTTCCCCAGCCTGGCTCGCTGGAAGCTGAGGCGGGCGTTTTCTGCTCGACGTTCGACATGACCGGGACGCGCCTGATTACGGGTGGGGCCGACAAGACAATTAAGGTATGTGCTTATGTCCTTGACATGTCGAACAGTCTCCGGAAACTGATGCGTTGCAGATCTATGCTGAGCAGACCGGGACGTCGTGATGTTGTAATTCGCTGTTTGTATTCACCGTTGGCAAGAGAAAAGATTATATTTGATACATGGCGAACCGCTGGGAAGGACTGAAAAGCAACAATACAGCCAAAGAAGACATGATTAAATGACAAAGATGATATTTGGATTGATTGCACGATCGACCGACATGGGAATCACTCAACCGGCCCACCCGCTGAGCGACGACAGGCCGGCATGCGGAGGAGTGTCAAGGTGAAATGCTGCAGTGTTTACGGCAGGCTCGATCCTCTGCCGGGGGCATAGTCCATGCGAGGCGGAGATCGACGTCGGCGGGCACCCAGCGAGTCTAGGCACCGGAGAGACGGCATTTGCGGGGCGGTGGGCCTGGATCAGCGGCGAATACGCCATCTGCTGCGTGTCGTAGTGCAGCTGGTGGTGCAGATCCGCCGCGTCCATGTCTCCTGCCGCCGTGATGCCGTATAGGCCGGACCGCGGCGGGTCGATGGGCGATATGGGGAACGGCGGCGAGGAGGTGCCGGAAACGGGGGAGAGCGTCTCGTTTGGGCTGGGGAGATCGTCGAAGTAGGGGTATGACTGGAGCTGCATGTTGGCCGCATCGAGGGGGAGAAACATGTCCGACGGCGGTGATAGCCAGTCGACGGCCGATGGGAGCATGTTGCTCACGGGGTCGTCCTGCCAGAGACCCATCTGACAGGATGATGTGGTATTGGCGATCGCCGATTGCCAGGTGGACGCGGGTTTTCCGGGTGGAACGACAGACGGTCCGGGCTTGGTGCGGCGCGTCAGGAGCGGCGCGGGGCTTGTTTCGGGGGGCAGATCGATAGGGCGCAAGGTCACTGAGCGTCTCGTCGGGCGGTGGTCGTCTTTGATGAACGGCGGCTGCACGGGCTTCGCGCCGTACACCTTCTTCTTCGTCAGGCCGTGGACCTGCTGCAGCTTTGCGACGATGCTGGGTGGATCGGCGCACGGATCAGTCAGTGCCTTGGTGGTGTACATGTCCGACGGAAGGTGCTGCGACGTCTCAGAGGTCTGTGCCGTGCGGTCTTAGCCAAGCAGATTTCATCAGCCCACGTAACACACCTTGGATGCCGAGGAAAGATGCACTGCGCGGGTGTCAGCGAGGAGACTCATCACAACCCGGCACGGGGAACTCACCTGCGGGCTCCAGTGGAACACAGACCCGGAATAAAAAGTCTGTTGAGTACGTCTGCAGCCACAGCGGCTCTTCCGTGTGCTGTTCCTGCTTCTGCCCCCGCCAACAAAGATGAGACGGCGCTGGAGGTTTGAGATGGACGGGAGGATACGCACCGCTTGCTCGAAGAGTCCTATGAACGGGCTTGTACGCAGATGTGATGTAAGCGCAAGGTGGATGTGCACTCGTTCCTGAATACACACACATACAGTCAACCCGAGACGCCAAGAAACCAGCCAACCCAGGCGCACCTTTCGCAGCGATCGCGCAAGCTGCTGCCACGGGTCCGGCCCTTCGCCGCCGTAGTCGAGCGGACACGTCGCCGCCACGATAATGAGGTGGCGCACGGCACGCGCAGATTGGCACGCGAGGAACTGTGCAGAGATTCGGCATGCAGGACGACAAGCGGGAGGCACGAGCGGCAAACCTGGGCTGCGTAGCGGATGTGGGCGATGGCCAGGGCGTTGTCGGAGTCGTAGTTGAACTGCAGCTCGGTCAGGTCCGCCTCGAGGTTGCTCGACTGGCGCGGATTGGGGGCGAGGTCGAACGGGGATGGCCGGCTCGCAGCGACGAATATCTTTTCCTGGACGACGCGTGAGTTCTGCCTGCGCGGTCGTGTGAGAGAGACGGCAGGTACTGGACAAGATGGGTGGGCTCCGCGCAGTTGCTGGATGAAGTTGGGGAGATATTGAGTTCGCAGCGGCCTCCAGTAGCCGGCAAGCAGAGATGAGTTCTCGATGAGAAGCAGAAATTGTTGGCCTGAGGAGCCTGTCATGGAGCGAGAGCGGTTTGGAAGGGTTGGAGTAGCTATCACACAGAGGACGCTTTCAGTTTCAATGCAACGGTTCGTTGCAGCCGGGGGAATAGAGCGAGTGACTCGAGTCAAGGCGAGTCAAGGAAGGTGGTGGTGGTGGTGGTGGTGCAGAGCAGAGTCGTCTGATACGTAAGCCGAGAGTGCTCAAGTAGGACAAGGAAATGACTTACGGGAAGACGTCGCTCTTCAGCGTGGAACGCACCGATATAGCAGATCGTCGTTCTGCGCTTGCTGGGAAATGAAGCCCAAATTGACACACGTCGCACGTCTCGAGTGCGAGAATATATGACACCGAGTCCTCCCAAGGTCACTCAAGTCGCCCGACCCTTGCATGCAAACGAACAAATCCGGAAACACCCCGGAAGAAGGAAGGGCCCATCCACGTGGAAGGGGAAGGAACAACGCTCTGGCCGGGCTGCTGTTCGCTCCTCCGGCCGAATTCCCCCAAGAAATCGAGAAGGTGGAAGAGAGGCAAAAAAAACTCGGCGTGGTGATCACAAAGCGGCGCAAATGGAATGCGATGGCACACCAGCCCCCCGGTGATCTTGGGAACCCCCGGTAGTAGTAGTACAGTACTGTGCCATCAAATCTTGAGCCAAAGCGGTCAATGCAGTGAGTGGAAGGTGTCCTGAAACAGTATGTATGTATGTATGGGTACGTCGGTCGCGCACCTGGGGCTCCGTGCATTCGCATCCGCTAGGCGGCTGTTGCGCGCGACATACAGCAAAGAAGATCGCGCCCGGGTTCTTTGACACTGGAAATCTGGAAAGACGCTCATAGAGACTTGGACATGACACTGACAGAACCGGAAGAAGCTCCGGCCGGCGTTTACAGGGCTATACGACTTTTTCTTTTCTCAAGAGGCGACATGGCGTGGGACTGAATGAGGCATGGATGCATGGTGAAGATCGTTTGCAGAAGGCAGACGGAGGAAAAGGAAAAGCCAAAGAGTGATCGGTGATCGGTGATCATCAATCGCTGATGTATAATCAATTAATTAATGGCTGATGGATGATTCTCGAGAAATGGTTGTTTCGAAGCTCTCAATTTCGTATTCCGGGACACCACCACCAAGCCTCCGACATGATATGTGCACTGGAGTAACTGCAGCCGGCCGACTCTCTGCGCAAGCCCATTCGGTGACGACCCTGATCGATGGTATCCATGCGAAAGCCGTGTCCTGCAATTACTCAACCCTGACAATTTATTCGAAGTATGACTTGGGTCTGACATCCATTCGCCGACGCGCACCTCGCGGATCGCGACGCCGCTGCAGGCATCTACGTAGACGACTTGGAATCCATTTACCCGGTTGCACTGCAGTGACTGTACTCACTTACTCGTCTCTTGTAAGCAAGACGTCAGATCGTATCCTGGAAGTCTATCGGACTTCCGAATCAGCGCGTTGCATGAGGGGACACGGCGCCACTTGAGACTGGCCGCCCGAAGGACATGTCCGGAAAAGGCGATTGTTTACAGCTGGGCGGCGGGCTGGTCACGCCACCGAGTGTGCCCCCCAGTGATCGGAGTGGCGTATCACCTCACCCCCGCCTCCTGCAACCATATTCTCAATTGCCAGCACACGGTCTCGGCGTGGGGCAGCAGAAGCATGCTTACACCCCGTCTTTCTTTTCGAGCCCAAGCGCCGCCGACCTCGCATCCCTTTGAGACGCCTGCGATCAACATTGCACATTCTGACGGGTGGCGGCCATCAAAACTCTCGTTACGGCAACGCTTCTTGGATTGACGGCGATCCCGATAAGATTAGATCTTCTTGTCTCGAGATCTCAGAAAGACGTCATACTCACACGGTGATGTCATACCTATCCACGAGGATACATGGGTTGGGACCCGGCCGGGGCTGGATGGAGTGTCTGCACGATGATGAAATGGCTGCGTCATGGCTGGGACGAGTGAGAATCTGTATATAAGACAATCTTGCGCCGTATATCTTTCCTTACCTAACGACTCACGACTTCACTTTAACAACCACTTGACTTCTCACGAACAAACCATCATCATGGTGCGTCCACTCCAAAGCTGCAGAACCGAACTCGACAGTGATGGCTGACCCGCGACGCGTTTCAGGGCTCTGTATTTTCTGCTATCGGCCGTGGAATCAATGCCATCATCAGCGCCATTGCCGCCGTCCTCGAGACGATCGTCGGCGCGATCACCACGGTCATCGTCACCATTTTCGATGTTATCACGGATATCAGTACGTCTTCTTCTGCGTTATCAGCTGCCTTCGACTGATTCGGACCTTTTTCACTCTTCTCTTTAGTATGCTGCCGATGCTGTGGATCTCGTCGCAGCGGAAGGCGATACGGTCGGAGAAGGCGAGGAGCTGCCACCTACTAAGCTCCCGGAATCTGGCCAGAATTGACTTGTCCCTAATGTATCCACCGTTGTTGTAATACCCTATTGTGCACTTTCTCTCTGCAATCGCATTCCGTCGAGTTTATCAGTGACTGACTACTACTGTACAACTGGTGTCTGGTTCCAGTACGCGAAATCGGCAGGAGAGAGGCATGGTTTTCCGTTTCCCGTGTTGTAGATGCCAAATGCGGCGCCCTTGAAGAAGAATCCTCCCGCCGGTGGCACAGTGAGCAGCTCCGAGTCGATGGTCAGAGGGAAAACAAACTCTCCTTGCGCATCTTCTGAGTAGCCCAGAGCGTAGCCCGTCGAGTTTGCGACGATTTTGAAACGGACGGGACCACTCTTGGTCGTGAGCGGATGATAGTTGACCTACGAGGCAGGTCGGATCATCGACGAGATAACAACCATGAGTCCCAACACACCGTGGTGATCGTCGCATTGGTGTAAACAAGGCCCCACGGACCCACCTGCGATGCCTGCGCGTTCATCCTCGTGACCACGCTCCGCCCGCCGGCCCCATCGCCGACGATCCCGATATCGTCGTGCAGCTGGTCGCTGTAGAAGATGGTCACGCCTGCCTCCGTCAGATTCGTCGCCGGGCTGAACTCCATCTCGGTCTCGAACACCTCCGTGTAGCTCGTCTGCTTGCGCAGCAGCAGCGCCGGCGTGTCGCGGTCCCCGAGCGCGTACGAGTTGCCGTTGAGCCGCAAGAACCCGCGGCGGGCCGTCAGCGAGTGGAATTTCTTGTACGGCGTCCGGAGAAAGTAGAACGAGAGATCGAGCGCCGCCGCGGTGAAGTCGTTGAAGTATTCCGTCAGCGGCGATTTGTCGTGCAGCACACCGGGCATGTGCTCGCTGATGGGCTGTCCGTCGTATACAACCGGCCACCCATCCTTCCACGTGATCGGGAAAAGGAACGTTTCGCGGCCTGGGGCAGTCAATGAATTGGGAGGGCCGGAATATGCGACGCGAGAGATGCTTACCCAGCTGGGCACGGGCGAAATTGCCGCCTTGCGGGCGGATCCCGAGGGCCACACCCCACCAAGACCCATCCGGCGCCTGAACGAAATCAGAATGGCCCGTTTGTTGCACGGGGAGCGACAGATTGGCGCCGTTGAACAGGATCGGGTTCGCGGGATTGTTCTCCCACGGCCCCGACGGAGAGGGTCCGCGCTGAATGGTGGACTGATGCGCGGGTCCCGAGCCGCCCTCTGCGATGAGCAGGTAGTACGTCGAGTTAATGTGGAAGACGTGCGGTCCCTCCGGCCGGGCAGACGAATTGTGCGGCAGCGTTCCAGTGAAGATGATCTCAGCCGGCGTGAGCGAGTTGCCGGTCTCAATGTCAATTTTGTTCTGGTAGATGCCTATGCATGCAAGTCAGCTATCCCTGACGGGGCTCGTCTCAATGGGATTGAATTGAAGTACTGTAGATTTTGTGGACCGCATCGTTGATGCCTGACCATGTCGCGTAGACATCGCCGTTCGTGTCCCAGAAGAGGTCTGTGTCATACCCAAGGGCGTCTGCAACCCATAATTACACATCAGCCTGAATGTCCCTGAGCGCGCGATCCATCGACGCACCAAAATAGACGGGAGCGCTCCAGCTGTCCGCGAAGATGTCCTGCGTATGCACGTAAAACGAGCGAGGGAACAGTCGGTACTCGGCTGGAATCGCCGTCAGGCCGCCGCCGGCGCGTTCGTGTCCGGACGGACCAACGGAGGAGACGCACCGGTGTAGGCATATCGGGCAGTCGAAACAAGGTAGAAGGTTTTTGTGCGCTCGTGGTATCGAAGGGCAGGACCCCAGATCCCTGCGTACGAAACGTGAGCGGTCGAGTGGGCGATGTGGGTGGGGCCCGGGAGGCTCAGGGCTCGCACGCGGAACGCACCTGCGTCCGTCGGAGTCCCAAATAAACTCAGTTGTGAGGGCCGATTGAGTCCGTGCCCGATGAGCTTCCAGGACACGAGATCTAGCGGAAGGAAGCACGTGCGAGCGAGCGAGCGAATCAGCCGTCCCGTGTCGCGTCCCGAAATAGCTGGCCCGCACCGGTGCTGTGGTAGATGGGGTGCCCCGGGAAGTATTCGAACGTCGAGGTGACGACAAAGTAGTCTTTTCCCACTCGCACGATGCTGGGGTCGGGATTCCAGCCGGGTAGGATCGGGTTAAGAAGCGCATGCACTTGAAGATTAGCTGCGAGCGATAGCACTTTGCATGGAGTAAGCAAGCAAGCAACGCGTAGGAGGGGGAGAGTGGTAGTCAGCGGCGCACCGCACGAGAGCGCCGGCGGCCGCTGACTGGGCCCAGTGGCACTTGCCTACAGACAACACGAGCGCGATGCTCCAGAATCCTCCCATCTCAAGACGCGTGCGGGGAAGCAACAGGCACCGCTGCTGGCCGCTGGCACCTTTATAGACAGTCGGTCACCTGCTGCTGCAGCGCGCATCTGATGGACACTGCTGATCCTCGCGGGGGCTGGGAGCGCGCACGTCAGCTGCGCAGACCAGGTGACCCTCCCAAGCGGACCCTCTGAGAAACAATCGGTCCGCCGAGCCGCCGGTGCTCGGGGAATGATGAGAAGCATAAGAGTGTTTGTCAATTGAGCATCAGCGACAGCCTGTACATAGTGTTGTTGGCAGATCATAATTGATTTGCCGATCAGTTCTGCCAGCCCGGCAATGCCTGGAATTGGCAGTGAAGGCCCGGCAGGGGGTGGCAGAAGTCGGCAGAACTTGTTCAGCCGAATTTCAATTGGGCAGGATCAGACAGATCAATGTTATCGATTTGAGCAGATTTTAAGCCATCTTCCTTCTTCCACTTATCTTCCGGCGGCAAAATGGGCAATGGTGGAAGCCCCGCTGAGAAACAGAAATCCGGACGTCACTATTTCACACGTGATTACTGCAATGTCAAGCAATTGAAGGACAAGATCAGTGCGTGAGCTGCGGCTGCATCTCGGAGCCAACGGACATCATTGATTAATCATCCTAGCCAGGATGCCGAGGCTTCCAAAATAGGAAGGTCTGTGTGTCAGCCCTACCTCCTCACACCACAGTCACTCTCCGAATAAATATGAGACGTCCCCTGCTCCCAATCTCTGAATCTGCTTTGAATCCCCGTTGTACGATTGAACCTCTCGCAAACAGGTGGGAAGGAGCCTGCTCTACCTAGTGTTATGTAGCCTGCATAGAACTCTGTAAGCGGCCCGTTTGAAAATGGCTCATTTTGGATTCTGCCGAGTTCTGCCAGTTCTGCCGACGGCTGGGAATTAGTGCTGGGCTATGAATTTTTTCTGGGTTGCTAGGTTGATTTTTTAATTGCTATGATCGTCGCGGCTCTTGCTAGGCTAAATATAGGTGCTATTAATCGATTGTAGCCAAGTTTTTAGCAAGGCTAGAACATCGGTATCTACGGCGTCTGAGCGCGTTTTTGAGTGTCCATGTCGATCCATTACTCGTCGTCGCTATCTGCCGTGGGATCCCAAGGCTGATTCACGATCTCTTTGGTGACCACAGCTGGGGCTGCGACTGTTTTGGAGGTAGTAGGTGCGGCGCTAGGAAGGATGAGACCAGCCAGTGCCGGACTGTCAAGGCGTACGAAGTCAGCGACAGCCCATCGACTGGAGGAGCGTGTGATGAACGGCGTGGGAGTGGGATTCGTGTGAGCGGACTCCGAAATGACGTTGTTGTCGACACGATCCGACTCCTCCAAGTCATAAGGATCTTCTTGCTCAAAGAGCATCTTCTCAAGAGCTTCTTGATCCTCTGTGCTTGGATCAATGTTGACGTCGTTCAGTAAATCCATGAGTGTGGGTGCCGACAGAGTGACGTCGGACTCGGTTGATAGATCGACGTTGGATACGCGGACATGCGCTGTCGAGGTGTGTTGATATTCGCCCTCGGTGAAGCCGTTCTTGTACCATTGGGAGAGCTGGGCTGAATACACAAGGTTCTTGGGGGTCATGGAGCTGCGACGAGCAGAATTTGTCCACCCGAGAAGAGATGCGGTGCGCTCATCACAGATCTCTGAAGGCGAAATGGAGAAGAGGACAATAGCAACAGTCTAGATATGTGAAATCAAGACCGGTATGTAAGCTGTGTACTTGTACGCACCGCCAGAACGTCTGCATTTGAATCATGCTTCAATGCAGTCCAGTAGTCCAGTGCCTTGTCCGTGCGTGTCACAAACCCACGTCGATGGAACGGAGAATGTCCGCAAGCCCATCGAACAAGCTGCTCTGTCAAGCGTTTGGCATCGGCCTTGCATTCAGCATTGAGACGTTTCTGCTCGCCGTGTAAGACGGCTCTTGCTGATAGACGGAGGGTCCGGAACATGTCGCTCCACTGATCCTTGTCGTACTTTTCGCCCTCACGAAGATTTGGCAGGACTAGTTTCAATCCTCCTTGTGCAAAGTAGACTGGTAGACATTGTGAGCTGGGATTACATTTAGAGCAGAGGACTTACGGGGATGAAGGAAGTACGCAAGTAAAAAGAGGTTATGAGAGGACTCGGTCATCATCTGCTCGAAACGAGCATTGTAGATGTTGATGATCTGCGACCGATACTTCGTGAAACCCTTCGACAAACTGCCAACAAGGCGCTCGAGATGCCAGGCAATTGTGACCCATACGTAGAATACATCAGCGCATGTTACATTCTGCCCCTCGAGCGCTGTGATACCGTTTGCCCCGGCCTCGAGAAGTTGAATGAGTGCGGAAAGTTTGGATTGGAAGCCCGGGTATTCAAGATGATCAGGATCAAAGTAAGGAAGGAAGCGCCGTGTCTGCATGACATGTTAGTACATTCTAAGGGTACAGATGAAGCCGTACCGTTTTCGTATCAAACGCAATAGTCCCAGACTGCAGACATGCAACAATAGCTGGGAAGCAGAGTCGCAGAGCAAAGGCCTGAATATATGATGTCCCGAATCGAGTGTCGGATGCAGACTTGATGCCTGTCTTGATTCCTAGATCGTTGCGTTTGACTGCCAAGGCATGGGTCGCGGAATTGGAATGGGCAAAGTAGTTAGAGATGCCTGCAATGATTGCAAGTTCCTATCCCAAATGTGAAAAAAGATATGGGAGAGACAATGAATCATACCGGTTTGAACAGCTTTCCAATATCCTTCAGGAAGAGGTTAAGAAGGTGACTTGGGTCGTAGATGTTCAATATCCACGGAAAGGCTGCCGCAATCAGCCTTCGCATCACGCGTACATTGCTTCCACCATCACCGACAACAGCACTATACGAAGCAGCACCGTAGATCTTGAGGATCTTCTCCTTAGCAACAGCCAGCAACGCTTCCGCCGTAACCGCCACGCCATTGAAGACATGTCCGAGCGTGAAGATAGACCGTCGACTCAGAAGTGTTGTGTGGAACGTGTATATCTCATCCTGTCTCCGACTGCTCCAGCCATCGAGCGAAAGAGTCAGGTAGAAGCGATTCAGCAGGAAGGCCTTCAAAGTGACGTTGAATGCGGAGATCTGCTCGGTGATTTGTCGGGTGAAGAACGCACTGCGCTCCGGAGTGATGTAGTTGGGAACGAGGACCGAGAGAAGGTTGATCAGCCAAGGGTTCTCCACGAAGGAAAATGGCAGCGCAGCACAGATGACGAGCTGGAATAGTGCAAGATCGATCGCCGCTTGACGGGCCGGTGTCATCTTCACAGGCTCGAAGTACTCCATGATAGTACCCTTCTTTGACTCAGCGGACCCAGAAGACTCTGGCGTTGCGTTGTCGTTTGACGGCTCGTCTTCATCGGCAGATATCTCCGAATCCAAATCAAGCTCCATGGGGGTGGCAGCTGTAACCGGTGATGCGGCAGCTTGTTTCTTCTTAGTGCGCACAGAAGGCAGATTTCCCTTTGCACGGCTGGCATTATCTTCACACACTCTCTGGTACAGCTTTGGGAACAACTTGGAAAGCATCTGGAAGCCATCTAAGCAACGGGAGAAAAGCAAGATCAGAGTCGTACCTTGCAGTCAAGTGCATGCTTCCGGCTTCGACCCGGATTACGGAACGGAGTAGGATCATCGTCACATGCAATACAGTACGTCCAGGTCTTCTTCTTGCCGTTGTCCAGTATCTCTACTTCCTCGATGACCAAGTCATCCACCAGTGTATCCCGGGGTGCTCCTGCACGTTTCTTCTCCGCATTCTTTGTTCGAGATGGACCGGTCTCCCCTTCCGGAGCAGCACCTTCGAGATCCAAGATCCGCTGAGCCCGGATCTGGGCGTGTCTTTTGGCCGTGTCGGTACCTCCCAACGCGGTTGTCAGGGTTTGCGTCGTCTTCTTTGAAGCTTTCTTCTGGGGTTTTGTTGTGTCTATCACACCGGGTGCCTGGAAGACTGAATGAGACAATGATTAGACGTTGCAGATACTTGAACCCATACTTGTGGTGCTTCTGTGCCCTCTGCCAGCGCTTCGTTCACGGCATCAACGTGACTTGACCAAGCCGCCCGTTCCGGGCTCTTTTCGGCAGTATGTGTCTCAATGGCACGTAAGAAATCAGGAATGCCGTAGCTATCATCCTCGAGAAAGGCCTTCCGAGCTGTCATCAGACTGCCCAGGTCTTCTGGGGAGAGCGGCATGGTGATCGATGCAAGTCAGAAACAGTTCCGTCGCTTTCCGAAATGTGATACTTCAGGACCAATCGTTATCGATGGCTAATGTTCTTTTCATATCGGAAGAAAGATCGGACAAATTTGCAATTATTAGCAATTCATAGCACGTGATTCCGCGTCCTGATCTGCTAGGTTGCTATATAGCATGCTAAATATGTGCTAAATATTATTTGCTACGAACTAATTCATAGCTAGCCCAGCACTACTGGGAATGCCATTATTCCTGGCAGTATGGCATTTGAACCCCAAAACAGTTCTGCCACGTACACTACCTGTACATAACGATCGGCCCGAAAATAGATCACTAGCAGCTAACGTCATAGTAGTTGGAATAGGGTTAGGGTCAGAAGACCGGAGGATGCAAAAAAAAAAAACGGACCCCCGACGACGCAAGCCAGTAGTGCAGCGGCAAGGTCATCGCGTCCTTCTGTTGCAAGCAGAGCAGAAAGACAAGGGCGGCAAAAATTAGATAACCAAATAGAAGGGACTGTGTCCCTCTAATAGTGGTTAAACTATTAAGAACAGATACTACACTTGATCTAAGCCAAAAGGCCAGAGTGGTAAAGATTCACCGTGTTCGACGCTGACCTTTATACGATTCTAACGGTGGTCCGTGCGTTGGCGTTGCCGAGAACGACACGTGACGGGTTGATCGTTGCAGCGCATGGTTCAATTCGGCTTTCAAGCGTATCAGTCTATTGATTCTGGTTCTCTGAACTCGTAAATGTCAAAATTCAATTGGATATATTAGATACAGCACAGCAATTCGACGAGTTGAAGAACGTAAAAACAATTTGATTAGATGTAAAACATAGACTGAGCAAGATCTGCATGGATCTGGTATCGCACGTATCAGCCAACACAAAACCATTTTCAGCAGTTCGTTTGGACAACTCACCCCGGTTCCCCAGGATTTTCTAGCCTCTTCAAAGACCCGGTTTCGTTCCTCGTCGCGATCTCTCCCCTTACCAGCGCTCGACGCCCCGTCGTCCGGAGCGAAGAAGCTGTTGAGGTAGAACCGGGCACGCTCGCATGCCAGGTCTGCGTAGTAGGCCGCCGGGATCAGACTGACTGCCCGCGTAGCCCGCGCGTAGAGATAAGAGAAGTCGTTCGATCCCTGTACTCGATCAGAAACGACGGAGAAGATGAAGATGGGAGCCGACTGGCCTTCTGCAGCTCATCGGCGGTAAGTTTGAGTTCGTCGTAGACCACGGTGTAGTGCGTCGCTTTGACCTAAACACAAGGCGTCATGTTTGACAGACGAGCAGGCGCAGCAAGTACGTACAGTTCCTTGAAGACCCGCGTGGGCTTGCAGATAAAAGTCGAAATCGAATCTGAGGTGAAGGTATCAAACAAAAGCTAGCTGCAAAAACGAACATGACAACGCACACCGCAGTAACCCCTTTATCAACGACCGTTCCCGGACGCGTGTTGCCTTTCTGGTCCGCCGAGTTGGCATCAGTAGCGAAGAATCTGTAATAACATAAAATGAGTGGACCTATACAGAACTGGGGACTGGTGAAACGTACTTGGCGTGGTGCCGCTTCCCGCAAATGATGATGGCGATGGCAGGGCGGTACGGCTTCGCGCCGCGCTCCTTCGTGCTCAGCTTCTTGAACGCCTCCAGCGCTTGTGCGAGCTCTTCCCGGACTACGATGTCGAATTGGCCCTCTACGGTAATGCGTGCTCAGCGTTTGGCCGTTGTATGACCTATAGATGCAAAGCACGCGCACCAGAAACCCCGTCGCGGAATATGATGATGCGCTGGGGAAGAACCCGATTCTTCTTCTCATAGTACTGCAGGCGCTCAACGAGCATGTCGCGTAGCTCAGATAACATCTAGAAAGAGGATGAGAACTGGACGTCCTGCGATCTCAAAGTGGAAAAAATGCACCTCTTTTGACTCTCGGTTTGGGTCGGGCCGCTGGATCCGCAGGCTGCAGGGAAACTTGTTACGAAATCACTTAGCACGCTGAGTTCAGAGCTGAAAAACACTCTACGCACTTGCACAAAGTCGTCATCGACGCTCGCCACGACGGCTGCGATGGAAGGCGAGCCCTCTCTGCTCCCCGGACTCGGATGTGTCACGTCGATTCCCACCATCATCGTTTTCTGCTTCGTGAGCCATCGCATGGCCTGGGGATCGAGGAGATGGTTCATGCCGCCGAGCTTCGAGTTCACTTTGAGGGCGACGTTGGACAGGTACTGGTCTTGATTTCTGCCGTCCTTGAGCGCTTTCTCCAGCTGCATGTGCACCGTGTGGATTCCCATGTCAACGTCTCCCATTCGCTGAATGGTGTTCAGTTCAGATCGGGCTAAGTTAATAATCCCCACACACCTTGATCCCAGGGTAGATGTAGTTGTCACGCGTCGACAGCAGAACAAGGATAAAGCTAGGCTTCCTCCCTCCCTCCTGCGCCAGGTTGTCCACAACATGCTGCCGAATGATCTTGAGGGCATCCTCGCGGCCGGGGCCCTGCAGGTTCTGCAGCGGCGCAGTCGCAATCAAACGCGGCAGGTCCGGCGGAATCTGCATCCCACTCCGCGCGAGCTTGTTGCGGAAACCCTCAAGCAGCGACCGCAGCCGCGGGTCGTCGGGGCCATTCAGCAGCGCGCGCGGACCGTCACGCACGACCATCACCCACCAGCGGCCGACGGCCGCGCCGCGGTGGAACTTGACGTCCATGATGTTCCACGCGCCGTTCCGCACGGACGCGTTGCCCTTCGAGTACGACAGGCGCGGGGGGTCGAGCTCGCGCGCGGGGACGACGGCCATCTGCGGGTCGACCGACACGTCGAAGCCGCTGCTGTCCGCCGGAGACTGCATCGGCTCGAGCCCGAGAGCGGGGAACCCTTTTCGCGTGATTTCGAGGGCGTTGAATCCGGGTGGGTTGCAGGCGATCTTGATCATCGCCTGTGTCTCTTGCGCGCCCAGCCGCCCGCGGAACACTTGGCCAGCCTCGATTTCGCACAGCTCTGCAGGAACGAACACCGGTTTCTTGGCGTTTCCGATATTGATCACGGGCAGATTTGCAGGCTCCTTTAGCTTGATGTTGTATGCTGGCAGGGAAAATCGAACCAAAGTCACGTGAGGAGTTTTGACGACGACTCACTTTTCAAGAAGTACGTCTCGACGGAAACCATCCCACCGAGTTGCTGGCAGTTGAATTTAGTGTTTCTGGCTGAGGTTGATCCAATCGACCAGATCTTCGACCGTTTGTTGTACCCGAGGTAAGATGTGGTGACTTTGATGCTTTTGACCATCGCCTGGAGGATCCAACATTTCAACGCCGGTATTCAAATAAAGTGGTTGAGCGGCAATAACTCACCTGAGGCAGTGTAGGCATCGTTCCATGGCTGTTGCGATTGAAAGCCTGGAGAGCTTGGCCCAAATTGCCCGGTTGGATGAAAGCCGTCATGCAATTATTCCTATTCCAGCAAACATCGATGAGTTCAGCTGCTCTGAACGAGCGCCACGACTCACACGTTGACCATCAGCTGCTTGTACGTCGGGCGCACAGAGGTGTAGAATCCCTGGAACGCGACGAGACCCATGCCCAGAGGGAACGATTGCGACGACGTTGGGAAGAAGAACTTGTTCTGGCCAACGCGCACCCCGCTCCGCGTTGGATGTTGATTCAGCACGAGATTGAGTGCCGAAAGAATGGGCCCCAGCGTATAGTCACGCGACCCCGGCTCTCCGTTCAGATGTCTGCGGTGATCAGTCAGTTAATCTCATTGTAAGCGCAATACGACTCGTTGCGCACTTGGTCAGATCAGCCGGATCCAGTTGTTTGTCGAACTTGATATTGACGGTGTACACAACCGCGTTGGATCCTGGCCCAGGCTGGCCGTCCTCATAGAACGGGACAGAAATGCTGAGCGGCTGCGGAAGCTTGTGCGCAGAGACCAAGCGCGCCCCGCCATCATGCGCCACCGACTTGCGCATCGGCTCAAACTGCGCGCTCAGCTCCACGAGCGCGAAGATCCGCGCCTGCAGCCGCCGGATGTCCGTCTTCGGCACGATCTCAACGCTGTAGTCGAATATCGGCCGCGCGGGGATGCGGATCGGGAAGAAATTCGCGCGCAGGGTGATCGCGCGGCCGCTCGTCCCGAAGCCCGGCCGCACCGGCCGACTGGGGTCAGCCCGAATCTTGGAGAGGGACTTGATCAGCTGCGCGTGGCTGTCGTCGGACAGGCGTGGGGCCAGTGGCGCAGGGGCACCCTGCATGAAGATGAGTGGCGCGTCTTGCCCGCGCGGGGGGCCTCCGCCGCGGTAATTACCTCCACTGGGCGGCCCACCCCGGCCTCGAGGCGGCGCTCCGCCGCCGGAAAATCCGCCCTGGGGAGGGCCGCCGCCGCGCCCTCTGGGGGGACCTCCACGTCCTTGCCCGCGATCATTGTATCCACCGCGTCCTCTCTGTTGCATGATGGTTCAGAACAGGTGCGCGTGCGTGTGAACTTGATGAGCGAAAGTACCATACGTCTTGGCCACGAGGCCTATCGATGCATTAGTAGCCCACCCTATCGTCACGATCCAGCCCCTACGGCGATTGGAAGGATATGACTCTTCGGGCGCCTAGACTAAGTATGTACATTTCCATTTCCATTTTGTTACATCACAGAAGACGACATGGGCAGCAGCAATTATAATATCAGTACAAGCCGACCACCGTCCAGGCAAAGGAAAGGAATGAACTACGGAGAGTCGTACGCTAAGGTAAGATGGTGGGACGAGCTACTTATGCAACTACGAAAACATGTATCATAACTTGAGCTCAGTCAAAACCCGCCGAGCAAGCATCTGGTATTGCCAGCCATCTCCTCCCGCTCTGCGGAATTGGATACCATACAGCGAAAGCCAGGGAACTTTGACGAGGTTGATCTCGAACCGGACACTCAGCACATTGTTGCCCATGCTCTCAAATACCTGCCGGTCGACTTCCCCCGTCGGCAGCGGTGCCGGCGACAGCGGTGCCGGCGATCCAGCGAAGTCTCGCGGTATTGGGGGAAGCCCCTTGGACGCAGGGGATGCCGTCCGTGACGGCGGTGTCACATCAACATCGAGCGATAGCGAGCCGGGCTTGGGCTGCGGAGACGCGACCGAGTTGGCGAGAAAGAAGGTGGAGGAGCCGCTACTGGCACTGGTCTGTAATGTCGCTGACGGTCGTCCCTCGCGCTCCTTGTCCATCGATCGATCTCGCCGTTTGCCGAACGACAGCTTCGACGCCTTCTTGACCACGGGACGGGGTGTGCTGCTTTCAGGAATGGCTTGAGGAGGTTGGCCATCTATGGATGAAATGTCGATCGAAGGAAGGTGGATACACTCGAAGCCGGTCTGGGTTTCTCGGTATTGCACTTGCATCCGGTCCAGCACGCGCCGGATGTCGGTTTTAATCGCAGCAGGCGACTTCGAAGATGTCGTCGCCACACTTGGAACACAGTCAGTCCTGAGCACAGGCCGAATGTAGTCATCAACGCACCTGAACAGCCCTTTCAAGAATACGGGCTTGAACTCCTTTTCGCCATCCGATCTGACATCCTCATGAGGAAGGATGTCCTCGACATCCGTCAAAGCTCCGGCCTGTACTTGAGGCTCCTCCTCGACCGCAAAGACACGCTCCGCCTTCGGCTGTAGAGTCGGTCCAGTCGATGGCCTTCGATGTCGCCCAATTGTTCCCGAAACAAACATAGCCGCCCCCGTGCTGCTCCGTCTTTCATGTCGGGACCGCCCGGCCGAATCAAGCACAGTGGCGGCCCGTCGGTGCACGGATCCGAGCGGCTGGCTTTGGCTGTGCGAAACAGCCTTTGCAGGCGATGCAATAGACACCGTCGGAGGATTCATCGAATCTCTCGCGCTTTCCTTCTCCCCACGCAGCTCGTCGTGCGAAGGTCGAGGCGAGTGCTGGCCGAACCCGCCCAAGATGGTGGCCCGCTTCGACGGCGTCCTCCGCCCAGAAGCCGTCCCATCGTCATGTCCATGGCGACCTCCGCCAACCAACATGCTGCCAAACTTGCGAACTAGGGTCGCGCCACCAGACAACGAGATGGACCCGTGATCACTATGGTCTCTCACAGACGCTTGGTCCCGTTCTTTCTCTTTCTCTTTCTCTCGTTCCGCAAACCCACTCAACGTTGGCCCGGCCGACTTTGGGACCTCCTCCAAAACTGTTTCCCTCTCGCCGGTAAACGCCGAACTCCATCCCCGGATGGTGCCCCCCGTCCGCTGGCTTTGGCTGAGACTGTGGCTTCGCCGATGTGTACTAGCTGGCGGCGCACGGATCGTGACAGGTGAGACTATGGCACTTCTCGTCGTGCGTTCTGGCCCGGGCGTGGTCGGGGAGGGAGGAAGGAGTCCGCCGTCAATGGCCCGTGGTCGCGGTTGGGGGTGGAATGACACAGCTGTCGGTGAAGGTGAAGCGGGCACGGAACCCCCTCCGTTGGCGTGGGGAGGAGCTGTGCCGGTCGCATATGACATGTCGGAATAGTGGCTCGTTTCTGGCACAGGCAACCGAGGAAGCGGCATGTTGTAGTCCGGCTTGCCTGTTCGATCCTTCTCGGGAACCGTTTTCGCGGCTTCTTCCTTCGGTACACCTTTGCCATTTTCCTTTTCTTCACGCTCCTTCTCCTTTGCACCATCGACACTGACCTGGCTGCTCGCAAAGACGCCGGTGCCATATACACGCTCGCGCTCCATCTTCTCCCGGGACAGATAGTACATGCTGACCAGCGGGTGGAACCCAAACGTCGGGTCTCGATCCTCTGGCTGCAGTGCACCAAGACTGAGCGCACTGCCACTCGCATTGTGTACAGAAGTCGTCGCTGGGATGCTCGGAGACGGAGAAGGTGACGCAAACAGTTTGCGCCGATAGAACTCGAATCCGCTGAAACGGCGCCGTTTCGCAGGAGAAGCCGGCGTTCCACCTGCTGACGACACTGACAGCGATGATGCTGACGCTGGTGCGTGGGATGGAGTTTCCCAAGCCCCAGGAGGGTCTGACAAGACGGTGCTCGAGCCTAAGGCTCCACCGCGCCGCTTTTCCCAAGAACGAACAGAACGCTGATACGCTTCACTGTCCAGTATTTCGATCAGTTTTGTCATCACTTCTTCGTCGTCACCGAACTCGAAGCCCTTCATCCCTGCAACGACCAGAGGATCGATGTCCGAAGACTTGAGCGGTTCTCGCCGAAGAAGATGGAGGGCGGGAGGGCTACCAAAGCCGCGGAGCATCCATGGATGAGACAGAACCTCGGATAGAGGGGCCCGCAATAGAGGGTTGGTCACAAGCATGCGCGAGAGAAGGTGCTTGCACTCTGCGTGTTAAGCAACTGAGTATTGCAAGTCAGACTACTATTGGTCACCACGTACCTGCACTGAGCCATATGGGATATTCCACTAGCCCTCTTTTGATCTTCGCGTGCAGGGCAGGCATGCTTTGATCGTCGAAGGGCACTTTCCCGCAAACCAGCACATACAGTACCACTCCGAACGACCACACATCCACTTCCGGCCCGGTATAAACCTTCGCATTGAGAAGCTCGGGTGCCGCAAAGTACAAACTGCCGCAAAATGTTCCCAGGTGTCCCACAGGGTCGTAGAGGTTCGACAGCCCGAAGTCGATGATCTTGATATTGCCCGACTGAGAGATTAGGATGTTCTCAATCTTGAGATCCCGGTGAACGACATTATTGCGGTGGCAGTAGTCCAAGGCGGAGCCAATTTGACGCGCGAATTTCCGGGCGTTGCGTTCGCGCAGTCGCCCATGTGCAATGATATAGTCCAGCATCTGGCCCCCGTTCACGTACTCGAACACCATGTAGTAGTGGTGTTGGTGGATGATCATTTCGCGCATGCCGCAGATATATGGGTGGTGGAGTAGCATAGACAAGGCCGCCTCGCGCGTCGTGCGGATCTCCTTGCTGGCGTCTTTCGGTCCTGCGCCTGATGTCCTCGGAAGGATTTTGACCGCAAGCTAGCGTTCCACGCTATTCAGCCCATGTGCACTCTACTGCCGACTCTTGGGCACGCACCGTCTCTCCAGTGATGTTGTGGGTGGCTAGCTTGACTTTTCCCATAGACCCCGCACCCAAAGTCTTGCTGAGGGTGTAATCACCCAAAATACGATTCGTGCGTTTGCTGGTTGTCGCGGGACGCGAGCGGCCCTCGTCTTCGGTTCCATTCGACGTCGTGGCCTGAGACGGCATGGGCGGAGTTCGAGGAGTGCAAGAGGCCCGAGTCGCACCCTGTGGTCACGCATACGTGATCTTCCGTGACAGGCTGTGTCATGTCACACTTCAAATATTATTACCGACAGCTGTCACAGAGAGCAGGGGCGGCTTTGGGAAGGTCTCGTTGAGTTTCACGGCGCCGACGCTGAACTAAGCCTTTTTTGATGCGGTACTCACACAGGAGATCTTTGACTTCTCCAAAAGTCCCGAGTACCCCCCACGTTTTGAAAATTTAACTACTTCTGGCTGACATCATGTACGGGACCGGAACATGACAATCGAAGATGTTGATGCTAAGAATAGTAAGATTTCCATTGGCCACGTCAGATGCGCACGCTGGGACGAAATATTATTATGTGACGAATTGAATAAATCTCACAAAAATGCACAAAATATCCCTCATCTCTAATTAAAGGACTTCGAACAGTTCTTAATGATATGTGTCCGATATTCCATCTTCCCCAGCTCTCTCCTGGTAACGATTGTTTGCCGGTGGCATGAGCTCTTCATCATCGCTCTGAACCGCTTGCAGGTCCACGAACCTCTGCGGACGCGAAAGCTGAATGGCTTCCTTATTCCTATAGACGAGCACCATTCGAGGGTGTTCACGATATAGGCGATCGATGTCTTCTAGATGTCTGCCAAAGAGGTAAGTCAAGCTCGAGGTCATCGAGGTGTTAAGCCGGCTGGCTACTTCACACTAACCTATTTGCAGTTTCAGGATAAAATAACCAGATCAACTGGTAAGAAAAAAAATGAGGCACGTGATAATTGTTAGAATAGTCCTTAGCCTCACCGGCACGAAGAGGGCATTGAACATCATCCAGATCAAATAGAATTTCCATCCCATGTGGGAGATTCCGACGGGCGTGATCTCCACAATTAAGTAGTTACTGAGCCAGTTCGCAGCAGTAGCTAGAGCGGCTCCTTTGTTCCGCATTGCCAAACTGTTGATTTCAACGGGGTACAGCCATGGAACACCCTAAAAATGCCGAAGTGAGGTTCATTTTCCTTGAATTCCGACTTGACATTAGACGCACCTGCCAACAGATGCCAAAGAAAATATAGTACACGAAGAAGAACACCGTCGCGCCGATCCCATATCTTGCACCATTGACAGGGTCGTCGGCCTTCGAAAGAAGTCGGGAGATGAATGCATAGCACACTGCTTGTCCCGCTGCCCCCCAGATCATCAGCATTCTCCGTCCAGCACGTTCAATGAGAACTATGCCAGCGAACGCAAACACGAGATATGAAACAGAATTGCAAGCTGCGAGGAAGCGCGACATCGTGTTCGATAGTCCTACAGAGTTCTGGAGAACCAAAGGAAGACTGTCACAGGCCAAATATCAGAACAAAGCAAGAAAACCTTGGTTGGAAATCTCACTAGTAGCTGGTGACATTGATACCGACCAATTGCTGCATCAATTGCGCGCCTGTGAAAATAAAGAATCGCAACATGAAGGCACAAGGTTGATTACTTAACTCGCACCTGCTCCAAGTAGCAATCGTTGAGCCATACCACTGTCACCTGATCTCATACTAATGATATCGATCCAGCTCACTGCGACATCGTTCTCCATTGCGAGCCCTTCTAAAATTTCCGTTTTCTCTTTGACAATCACGTCGTCAGATGCAGTCGTGCCGTCGCCGTGTAGTGCAGCGAGAACGTCTGCGCCTTCCGCCTCTTTTCCCGTCATCAGTAGCCACCGAGGGCTCTCAGGTAACCACGGGATTGTTCCAAAAAGGATGACAGAGAAAACGAGCTGGAAAGCAATCGGGAAGCGCCAGGATGCACTGCCTGAAACGTAGCTGAAGCCGTAGGTCATCCAATTACTCAGCGAGAAACCCGCAATGTTCATGCTGAAGTCGGACTGAGCGACTATAAAATGGTTGATACGAAAGACTGACACCATCTCGAAAACCAGGATTTTCCCCCTCCACGCCGGCTGGGATGTTTCGCTCTGCCAGACAGGGGCAATAGCAGTATTGATGCTGTCATTATTCAACGTGGTGCTGCAGGTAGCTCCTTCAGAACGCTTACCCATTTCCTACACCTTGGAAATGTCAAATGGGACTTATCGGAAACATCAACTCGGCAACGAACCTGTTATCAACCGAGCAATGATCATTTGAGGGACGCTGTATGCGCAGGCTTGCATGAGAGCACCAATCGACATGATGGCGACCCCCCATAAAAACGTTCTCTTCCGTCCAAGTCGATCACCTTCGGAAGCCTAAATGAAGAGACCGAGATTGGCGATTGGAGAACTTGGCTTACCGATTACCATGGCAGCGAGTGCACCGCATAGACTATCGGATACCGCACCCAGTAAGTTTGTGGACGCACACCGCACGGAGTCATGAGGTACGCACCATCCCACGTCATATATAGCAACTATCGTTCCTTGCATACTGGCACTCGGATTGCCCATTGTCTCTAGAAAGTTGGGTGTGATAATGATTCCTCCAAATACACCCTGGTCGTAGCCTTGCACAGCACCTAAGACAGGACCGACAACGGGAGACTAGGATATCGACACACCAAACAAGACCATAGCAGCGGTACACGCGACCGTTATCCATCCCACTAACCGCATCCCAGCGAGACCCAGATACGATCGGTGTACTTGGGTGCGTGACGCTGTAAGGCTTGCTATATAGTGAGTTCGTGTCCATCTCGAAGGCTCAGCGGTGACAAGGCGCACCGTGCATTTCCGTCGTCGACGGATTCGGCCACGCGACTGTACGCATAGCCGTGCCCCGACATGAACTCTTCTCCAGTCGAGCTCCGAGGCGTTACTTGAATGAAGGCGTCACGGAGAGCGTGAAAGCAGCCGAAAGGGAACGGGGAGTGTCTACCGGCAAGTGCTTTAGCTGGAAGGGCCGGTGGCAGTGCTTGGCGTGATCGGAGAGTTGACCGACTGCTCGTTCTCGCGGACAAAAAAGGAAATTCCATTGCTTGCATGATCGATATCGGAGGAACCCGAGGGAAGCTGGTCCTACTCAAAGACATACGCAGCAGGCAGATTGAAGTTTCTGATATACTAGTTACATTAAAATTCCGATCTAATTGTCCTAGACGCTCAGTACAGCTCGTAACTTGAGTCCGATAACACCACCACCGACTCCATCCCATCCAGGGATAGGTGCTCGGCATACAGGACACCTTCGAAATTCATGAGAGCCAGAAAATAAGACCAGGTAGTGAGCGTACCTGGCGGCATCTATGCCTGGCAATACCGCAGCGCGCGAAGCCATTGTCTTGACTGCAGTGAAGAGGCAAGAGCCACAACAAACATGCCCGCACGGAGTGAGCGTCGCGTTAGTCGGTGGAAAGAAGCAAATGGGGCAAGTGTAGGCGGCGAGTGGTTCGCCGGTGGCATGTGCTTTGGCAGAGGACGGAGAAGGCGCTTTGGGAGTGGCGGTGCGGTTTGCAAGGACGGAGGATGTTTCGGTGTCGACGCTACTCGGAAGCAGTATTCCAGAGGGCTCATGTGTACCCGCCGACACATCTGAAGGCGCGGAGCGCGACGATCCAGCAGAATCGATTAGGGTAGGGGACGGGAGGTTTTCTTCTGTTTCAGCTGATTGTGCGCGTTTCGCTCGAGCTCGAGTGGAGCTACCTTTGGTCGGCTCTTCCTTGGTTTCACCCTCGACTTCTCGCTTGACACGTTTGCGCCCTGACCGTGAAGGCGACCCGGACCGCTCTCGTTTCACTCGGGCCCTTGTCGATGGTCCAGTCGATGAATCTGCGTCCATCTCGACAACGTTCGCCAAAGAAGTCTTTGTGGGTGCACGGAGGTCGTTATTTCCCACTGATGCAGTAGTGGACCGCACGGAGCGAGGTCTCAAGTTTCGCGAAGTCAAGGGGCTAGGAAGCGAGTCATAGTCAGAAGAGAGCACTGCAGCGCGACGCATCTGGCAGCTGCCTGATCAAGCCAGTCCTGTGACATCACGTAGACGTGTCACTCCTCCCCTCAATACCATGAGCATTCAACTACCGGAAGGCAGAATCGTCCGTTCGCACCGCGACGCTCGCTCTATTGTGACTAAATAGCTTTGTCTAGGACTTCGTCGGTCAACAGCGCGTTGAGCTGATTTCTCGCGTCTGGCTCATCGCTACCACGGTGCGTCCGACCGCTGACACGCCGTTGCGCTATCCCATGCTCAGTCGATATCCTTCTCTATTCAGGCTATCTCTTTCATTGCGGGTTTCCTCGTCCAGTCACTGCAGGTCACATTCGGCATCTTTGGCGCATCGACACTACTGCTTGCTCTCGTACCTACCCGGCCATCTGCTTCATATGGTCTATCTTCTAATGCCCTCCCAGGTCGTACTTCCGCCGTGGCCCATCTTTAATCAACATCCTACGAAGTGGTTACCCGCCAAAGCGAACAAGAAGGACTAGTTATGAGCGTGCGTTTTTCTCTCACCATAGTTCATGGTCTTCCGCTGACATATCGGTATGATAGCATGAGCCATATACCATTTGCTGGTCTGGAAAAAGATCCTTAGGGTCTTCTGCAGCTTCAGCAGCCGGGGCGACCGGTTGAACAACTTTTGAAGAGTCAAGGCGGAACTGCATTACATCTTCCGGCAGGGGAATCATTGTCTAGACAACTTTTCTGTCTGTAACTACGAAACGCGCAACCTGTTTGAGGCTTCAAGCTTCAAGCTCTATTGAAGGTTTCTATTCAAGGTTTCGAAACTGGGATCGTTTGAGCGTTTCAAGCGCTATACCAGATTTCGTGTCGTCAATGACTCGGAGCCAGATGATGTCGAGTGCAGTTGTCGTCCTTTCAGTATTTGCAAACCATTCAAGGATTGGCTCGCAATGTGTCGCTCAACACGCTGAGGCCCACACTGGATATGAAATACGTGTCGATTGAAGACGGCATCTTGCGCAGCCTATGCTGATCTAAGCATCAGACAAAGCCTTCAACCGACCACCAACTCTCCTGAGTCTCCTCCCATTCCTCCGAATTTCCAACAAGCTCGACGATCGAGAACGTAGGACTCGAACAATGAAATGACGCAAAGAGCACGAAATAAACTTCAAGAAGATATCCTTCGCAGTCTGAGAGAAAGAAGGTGATAAATTAGATTTACAAGGAATGTGAGTGTGCTACAGTCTTTAGTTGAATCGCATAGGTATGTAATAAATTTCTAGCCCCGCAAGCCGCGTTCACAGTCTTCCTGTCAAGACCGGGCGGAGATAACCCTCATAACCCT
Organism: Mycena citricolor; assembly: GCA_963692855.1. NCBI lineage: Eukaryota > Fungi > Basidiomycota > Agaricomycetes > Agaricales > Mycenaceae > Mycena > Mycena citricolor. The sequence goes on along the minus strand of CAVNYO010000037.1, from coordinate 88,199 downwards.
CTTTGATCACACCACCATTCTTCCTCGCCTCCACGTTAATGGGTGCCTGCTCCGTCCACTTCATCATCCGCGTGTAGATATCGCCGTCGTAGCAGCCGATCGCAGAAGCAAGACTTGCGTCGGTGAAGTTCCAACTGTCTGCGATGGCCGCTGCGTCGACGGAGAGCTCTTCCAGGAGCACGTTGACGACCTTGCGGGCGTTGGATAGGTGGACCGCCGTGAGGTAGCCGTCCTCCGTGAAACCGACGCCCTCGGACTGCAGGCCCTCGATACATGTGAGACCGTAGAGCACACACAGGCGCTCGAGGACCTTGTGTTCAGGAGAGTCGCCCTTGGCGGCCTTGGCGAACGAACGGAGAACGAGGAACTCGATGTGGGCCCGGGCAGCAGCGACGAAGCGGACCATGTGCTTGTTCCAAGCTTGCGAGAACGACAGCTTCCCGTCGGCCTGAGCCTCGGCAAGGATCGCAGCAGATTCCTTGATGAGACGGATCGAACGGTGCTGGAATACTTGGAGGAGGACGGCGATATCGCCAAAGTCGGCAGTGCTGGGCAGCGGTTGGCTGGCCGGGGCGTACAGATATGCGACATTCGGGTCCCAGGTGGCGCGTGTGGTGGTGACGCACTTGATGAGATAGCGAGCAGCCTGCTGATACATGACATAGGTGTCGCCCTCGATCGTGGCAATGACCGTCGCTGCCGGGACCAGGAGACCGAAACCGCTGAACGAGAGATATCCGTGGCCACCAGTGCACCGACGCGCTTCTTCAGTCCCGTCAGCGAGAGTCTGGGCGGAGTAAGCCTTCAGCGCGGCGAGCAGGGCGTGGACACCCGGCAGAGCAGCATGGTCGCCTTTGGCCTGGCGGGCCAACAAGTTTTGATACTGGCCGGCGACTTCCTGGGCGGAGAACCAGGTGGCGAATGCCCGGGACATGACCATGAAGATTCGGAGGGAGAGCATGGGGAAAGCGAGGATAGGGACCGGAGAGCGCTTCGATTCGTCTGTCTCGAAGGGCAATGCGCCTTGCTCGCGAACCAGCGAGAAGCGGAGCGCGATAGTCGCCGCCTGGGCGAGCTGCATGGGAATCGCGGCGGCAATGTTGACGCGGGCGTACAACATCGTTCCGTAGGACAGACGGCTGCTGCCTCCGGGAGTGGAGGTGTAGTTTCCCTCGCGATCGACCGTCTGGTAGCGCATGAGCAGGTTAGCCCGGGGAATGCGGAAGTGGGTGAACTTGGCGTAGCCGTTGTCGTTCGTGTTGTGGCCCATCTTCAAGCCGACATCCCCGAGCTCGACACCGGGGAGAGGGGTGAAGTCCTCGAGCGAACGGAGCTGCACGATGTATGGGTGGACGCCGTAGTCCTTGGGGCCGATGATGAGACGGGCCATGACAATTGCATGGGTGACGCTGAAGCCAAGACCGCCGGGCCAGTACTTGATGGACTCAGTTGTGGGGCAATGAAGGACCCACTCGTCGGTGGCGCGGTCAAAGGTCGCCGTCGTTTCGAGATCGCGAAGAGCCGAACCGTGAGCGAGCTCGGTTTGGCAGTAGCACCCGAGGATCTTGGCCTGCTCAGCAAGCGGTACCCAGTACTTGGCCTGCTCGTCGGAGCCGAGGAGTTTGAGGGACGGCGTGAACATCATGAAGTGCAGACCGTAGGGCGACGAGTTGGCCAGCCAGTACTTGGGAGTGATCCACTCGAAGATGCCAGTTCCTCGTTGAGTGCGCTCCTCGATCATGGCCTTGCCCATCCGGAGGCCCTGGATGTACATCTCGGACCGGGTGACGTCGCCATATTCGGCGGGGAGAACGTCCATGTCCGTGGTGTCCATCTTCTTCTCTGCGGTGGCAAACGCAGCTTCTCGAGCATGCACTGCTTCGGGACTGGATGCCGTCAGCGAGAACTTCCTGAAGAAGGCCGGATCGACACTCACCCCCCGTATATGATATACGTCAGCTTCCGAGGATCGAAGGTGGCCCGAGCACGGGCTTCATTCATGAGCTGGATCTGTCGGTTGGCCATTGGGGGAGGAGGGTTTGCTGTATCAGCTCGGATGGACAGATGCTCATTTTGCTCAGCCTTTTATCCTTGGTGGTACCAATCCTCGGTTGAAGTGCGATAGCTAACACCAGTCCGCGGTTTCTGCTGCTGTCATGCGTCTTGCAGTGCTTGTTAATCTTGCTGCTTGATGCAGCCTTCCGTTTTACGCATTGCCCCTCATATTTAGGCTTTGTATAGCTGCTAGTAGCCTGCTCCTACTACATAATACTCTCACTATTCCATCCTCCGCCCCTCCTCCCTCTTGCATGCACACCGGAGATGGTCTCGGCATGTTCATCATCGTCTCGCAGCCAGGCTGGCCTGGAGACTGTCCCCCTGGATCCTTATCCCACTGTGTTCCATCGACCGTTCTTACTGCACTGGCACTCAGCCTCCGATTGCCTAGACCGCTTAGCGTACTTACGAGTCCCTGAATCTTGCCTAGAATCCTGGAGAAGACATGCCCTCACCCTTGGGTACCATGGGCTGCTCACTGTCTTCTAAGGGCTCTCATATGGTTTTGACGTAGATCAGCGATTGACTGCAGCGATACATAATCTATACCAAATGTGCATACTCTTGAATGAAGGATTCCAAGTTTCACGGTCCGTAGTCTACGCGTTATGTCTTGATTGGCCATAAATTCTTGCAGTGCCGCGTAGTAGTATGTCCCGAAGACGCTTTCTTGCGGATCGGCGGATGCATCCGTCCGCTCTCAGCCTGTGGATTGATACGAGTCGCTGAATGTTCTTATCTTAGACATCTGTGTTCTAAGAGATCTCGCAGCATCGCAGCTGCAGTCCCTCTCCGTCGGTCAACAATCCAGTGTCTCTTCCCTGTTTCACGCCGCTTGGAAGAAGCGTCCTTGGATGGCCGCCGAGACCGGTCGCCGCGACTGACAGGCCGCCGTAGTCTCTGAGCGTTAAGACATAACCTCGATAGCTGTCAGTATTGGAATCTTATCACCTCCAGCGCGCCTCAAAGAAAAGCAGTGATGATGATCTGAGACTCTCACAAGTCGATCCCTGTCTTGGATTGGAGTGGCATGGCCGTCGCAGGCCGGGTGATATGACATATGCGATGCTGGTTTTCTCTCGATTTATCTAATCTTGAGGGTGATCCTAAACGGAAAGAGAAGCAAAGACAGGTACGTGCGTGGTCATATGAAACAATCCGGTCATGACTAGATGGCGCATCAGTGAGGCGGAGATGTTTATTCCATGTATTTATCACGTGTCTCTTAGTCAACCGGTGTGGACATGGATCGCATCCCGGTATCCGACATTGTGGATATCACACTCACGGAGGAAAGAGCTCGGCGTGCCTGTTCTGGGCCGGTCGTACCCGGCGTCTGGGCAGTACTCAAGTTACAAGGTGGCCCAGCTTCCCACATACGAAACTAACTGATTGTGGGACTGCCTCTAAGGGAATGACCCAAATGCAGTCCAAGCAGCAGACAAGGCACGGCGATTCTGCCGTGGGTGCTCTGCCCGGGTCTGGATTGAGCTCATAAGCATGCATTTGATAACAGCGGACTGACTGAGATGGGGAGAGACTCGTTGTATATCTGGTGGGGTTCCGGTTGAATCACCGCAACTGTTCATCATGTTCGATCGCGCGTCAACAGATACATGTGATTATCACATGATCGCGATTTCGAATCTCAGCCTTGTCACTCGAATGACACTCTCGAATGTTTGCCATGTCTCATTCCTCAAAGCTTGTACAGTGAGTATAACATTATTCCCGACAAGTCATGGATCCAGCACCAGGCATAAGCTACAGACGACCTTGACAACTGTTCCTACTTTCCTGGCTCCGACGCCTGCTGCGCAATTAGCGCGGCCAATTGCGAGCTCCACGTCGTCGCAGCTGCTGGGCACCCGACACCCGCCCCATGCAAATTCTGCATCGATGATATAACCGTCTGGAACCGCGTGATCTGGGATGCAAGCGAGTTGTCGGTGGGGAAGGCTGCGCCGACACCGGGATTGTTGATGTCGTGTCCTGCGGCGACGTTCCCGGAAAGAGACTGGGGGATCGGGGTCAGAGAAGATGCTGCGAAGAAAAGGTTTCATAGTAGGGCTGCGTGACACAACTCACATCGATGAAGGCCGCGCGGTCGGGAGGACACGAGCACGGTATCAAGACTCCATTGGCGCCTTTGCAGTTGCCTGTCCCATCGGGCTGGCTCCCCGCAATGACTCCAAATTCGGGCACGAGCGATACATCAAAGGTCGGTGCGACCGAGTTCGCTGTCGGGTTGGGAGCCTGAGACGCCGATGTCGCTGAAGCTGTGATCACACCAGCGCCGGCCGGATCTGCACCCACTGCAGCACCTGCAGCACCTGCAGCTGAACTTGTGGCGGCGGCGGCGGCAGGTGTACTACTAATCTCTGGCTGAGCCTGTAGCGCCGCGATTTGGGCCAAGAACGTCGTCGCCGCCGCTGGACACCCAACGCCGGGGCCATGCAAGTTCTGCAGAGTCGTAATCGCGGTCTGGATGCGCGTCACCTGGGATTGGATCGAGTTGTCCGTGGGGAATGGCGCAGGTACGACAGTGTTGTTGACGTCGTGCCCGAACGCGACATTCGCTGAGAGTGCCTACACGCAGCAATTGAATTAGTCAAAGGAACACTAGCAAGAGAAGAGACCCTCACGGCGATGAAGGAATCTCGATCGGGCGGACATGTGCACGGAATCGCGACGCCCTTGTTGCCTTCGCAGTCACCCGTACCAGTTGGGTTGGTGCCTGGTGCTATGCCGAACTCGGGGACCAGACTCGGATCGACGCCTCTGCGCACCGGTGCTGCCGCGACATACGACACGGCGGCAAACGCGAGTTGGAGGATCGCAGTGGACTTCATAATGCTCAGCGTGTGGGATGTAAATCAAATGAAGGTGTGGTGCAACGTTGACGCCCAGCGTAACGATGAAAGGGAGGAAGGAAGAAAGGAAGAAACAAGTACTAGGCAAGAAGTCCAATGGTCGCTGCTTTATATGAATTGATCAGGGTAGGTACATCCATCTTGTGCTAAATCGACTCCACAGGTATTCTAGCACCAGTCAATGCCTCGTGTTCCTTCTGAATCGGTGTAAGCACTCAGTATGCACTAGTGATTACTAAAGATTGCAGTACATATCATGCCAACGCGATGATACAGTACGTATGTATGATCTTCTGAAATCTTTGAAACTTCTTAGCCACAAGAGCAGTAATCCCGTGTTGCGCTGAACCTTTTGTTTCTGCTCATTATCGGCTTGCATATCACTTCCAGCGGAGCATTTGTTGTTCCATGGATCCGATTGAATGTTATAGTTTACTTGGAGTCCAAAATGCGCTGGGTCACTGAATCGCCGAGCGCAACGATCAAAGTCTTGCATAACTGGCTGTGAGGCGGCGCCGTAAGGTCACTGACAGAAGATTTAGTGGCCTGTTTCCTTCAAGGACGAAGAGAGCGCAATCGAAAGAACGGCACACACGGTGAGAGTAGATGTGATAGCCCTTGGTGGCCTCCGAAAGTCCAAGGTCACACCCCACGCTCGAGTCGCGACACGTTGAAACACGAGATGGTTCCATTCGATTTGCCTGCGAACGGACAATGTGCATGTGCGCTGGAGCCGCCGAAGAACGCCGTCAGCGATATGCGTTCAGCATCCGACAGAGCCTAGAATCCAAATCCAGCTAGCCCTACAGCTGAAACCGTCTCAACTGGCTTCTGAGTCATGACCTCGGTCGCAAACAGCTTGATCACAGACAAAAGGAATCGTGGAATGGCTCGAACTCGGCGGAATCGAAATTTGCACTCAGTCGCAGCAACAGTCATAGAACGTTTGGCGGTTATCTGCCACAGAAAGACACACCCCCTCGGCGGGGTATTCGCATTTTCCCAGAGATATGGTACTGGAGCACACTGAGGTAAGATCCCCTCAGATATGCATCACACGCACTTTTTGGCACTCCGATTGCGAACTCGTCCAGCACCGGCCCAGCATCATCGCTAGGAGTTGCAGACACGGATTAGACGCGGCACCCATCTAGAATTGTTGCGAAGATTTAAAAGCAGCTTGGAGTGTGATATTCTGGCGCATGAGTCTCGAAAATCCCCTCGAGTGGCATACCGAGTAGATGGGAATGATCAGATGATTGGTAACCCCACGCGCATTGATGCTTGAAGACGAATTATCGAGTGCACACCTGCTACGCTATCATCAAAATCATCTCCGAAGTCTAAGTCAAGGAAACCGATAGTCGTTGGCGGGCCGGCAATGGTGAATCGCGCAAGAAAAAAGCGGATTTCGCGTCCAAAATACCAAAAATTGGATAATGACGTCGTGCTCAGCTCTCATCGCCTGCCTCGGGGGCAGTGGGAGTACCAAAGTGTGAATCGAGGTTTTCAGGACGCTTGCGTGACCTACGCGCTAGGTCACATAGTCACGTGAGAACGGCTGCTGAGGCCTACAGCGCTGACGTCACAGACTACGAATCCCTGTAGTATCCTTCCAAGATGAGACCTCCTGCGTCCTTCACCTCTGCTTTGCGATTGACCACGCAAGGACGTGCTCTCTATCACCGTCCTACATACAGCTTGCGATCAAGCATAGCCTCAAGAGGCCAACTGACCGGGATAGCCAGTACGTGCGTCTTCTCCAATGTACAGCATTAACTAGTCGTACCCGTGGGACATGTGCCATATCGGATTGATAAAAGCCCATTGCCAAACTTGCGTTCTGCCTGCATCTCTTACCTAAACTCTCCCCTGCTCACTGCCCTCGACACTGACGATGATCTCCGAAGCACTCCGTACCGTCCACAACGTCGCCGCCTCCATCGGCGCGAATGCAGTCAAACAAATTGAAGTCGGCTCGACGCTGCCTTCGGTGCCGGTGAAGGAGGATGCGGCTGACAAGCCTGCTCCGCTTTCCTTCCCGACTGGCAAACACCTCATCGTGAGCCTACTTAATCCCCAGTCTGGCACTCGTTCACATGTTCACAACGTCTCTGCTATGATTAGGTCGGCGTCCCCGGCGCCTTCACCGGCACCTGCAACGGCCAGATTCCCGGCTACATCTCCCGATTCGATGCGTTCAAAGCGAAAGGAATCGAGCAGATCTCCGTGGTGGCTGTCAACGATGTCTTCGTCCTCAAGTGCGCCCGCATCCACGCACAGCGAGATAATTGAGAACTAACGCGAAGGGGGTTAGAGCGTGGAAGCAAAGTCTGGCCCCGGAAGGAACGCGTACGTATCACAGTCGACTGGGAAGGGAACCGTCTCAACGTCTACAGCGGTACGCTTCATTGCCGACGACCAAGGCGCGTTCTCGGCTGCCCTAGGGCTCCTGTTCGATGCTTCGCCGGTGCTCGGTGGTGCACGGTCCAAGGTGCGCATGTATGTATCCAATTCCCGGGCCAGCGCTGACACACTGTCAAGCGCTATGTCATTGTTGCGAATGGGGACAAAGTCGAGACTGTGGCCGTCGAGGAGGTGGCTGGACAACTGACCGTGACGGAGGCGAGCAAAATACTGGCCCTGCTGTGAACCCTCGGAAAGGATCTTACATGCAGTACAACAATGAAATGAATGTGAACCGGTAGTCGCAAGCTAACAGGACGTTGGATAAAATGGCGCGCAGAGCTATCCCTTTGTAATACTACTCTGAGCAGGTCACTGTCATTCCAAGATCTAGAGTAAGACGAGTACAGTAGTTACATGAATCAGGTAAACTAAAATCGAGATTGTATGTACAGATAAGTAGGTGGTATACGGGGATGTACTGGGTAAGATTATCAAGAAGTGGTATTAGTGAATGTCATTGGCCTAAGCAGTCTTCGCTTTCTTTTTGAGGGCACCAGCAGGATCATCGGCCGGACGCTTCGTTGCAGCACTGGCAACTGGGACAGGTCCATTATACGTGCCGTGGATGCGACCATAAATCCATGCGTAGTCCGCACCCAGTAGTCTTTCTTGGGCTGCGGCATCCCCAAGAACAGCGAGAGCGGCTTGGCCTTGTTCGCTATTGGCATTCCAGGGCCCGAGGGCAGTCATCGACGGGGGTTTATCAATCTGCAATATATAGAAGAATAAGATGGTGGCGCCTGAGCAGACCAACACACCTTCAGTGCATGGGGACTGCGAACCCGGATCGTGTCCCATGTCACACCCCACGCTCCAGTCACATAGAGCTGCTTTTCGAGATGCTTCCTTATGGCTTGGACCCGTGCAAACGAAATTGTTGTTCGGTCGCTCAAGAAAAACGCCTTCAATTCCCGGCATTCGTGACAGGCTGTACAGCCGATGGCGGAAAGTCTGGCGACCGACACGGTCTCCACGGGCTTTTCCGTCATGGTGTGCTCGGCAAAGAGTCGCAAAACGCTAATCGCAAAGCTGAGATGGTGCCCGGACTCCATTGACACTTTCTGATCACGTAGATAAGTCTTGAGATTCCGAAGAAAGGGCACAAGCACTTCGGACGTGTGCTCGGCGATCGTCGTCTTGGTGGGTGGCGCCAACAAACGCTGGAACAAGTCTTTGCATACGACCCGAGCACCTGTTTCGAAACAGAGCTTGACAAGTGACATCGCGGTTTCCACCGGATTGTTGGACGATGCATAATAGGAGTAGTGTGTCAGAGGTTGCGGATATAAATTAGCGCTCTTGATGGCCATCCGGACGATGGTAATGATGATCCTCCCGTGAGCTTCCTTTTCGGACTGCGTTTTCAAGGGCAGGCGTTCCTTGATGATGAATCGGATTAGTTCTTGGAGCGTACTACTGTCCTGTCCTGTCAAAAGAGCCGGAGTGACGCTGGATAATTTCATGAGCCTCGCACTCCAAGCTGTGAAACGCACCGCACCGTGGCTGAAGAAACTCCAAGCCGCCCGCTTTGCGAACAGCAGCGATTATGACAGCCTTGTGTGCATCGGTCAACGGACATGGGGTCACAGCCTTCCCATTCACCGAGCGGGCACCAGAAATCATGCTGTCGACGAGACCGGCAAAGAAAGAAAGCATGATGGGGCGTAGCTGAGGACGGCTATCCAGCAGAGTGATCATCGGGCCGGATAACTCGGAATAGTACATCCACGGCGGAAAGGTCAGGTTGTATTCGCCCTTGGTCGCAGCCTCGCGCATCTTGTCGAAGATGCCCGTGCATAAATCATCGCAGCCCATATCTACGCACAGCTTGACAACCTCCAGGATTTCGCTCGCGGCTTTGTCCTCCCGTCTGGCCATGTAAGAACAAACGGCTGCGATAGACTTGATGGGAAACGCAGGCAAGTTGCGAACGAGCTCGGAGACACAGCGGTTGATCAACTGGGTGATAATGCCGCGCGAATCCGAATCTGCCTCGATGCCACGTTGCAGATGCGGTATAAACGGTACCCAAAACGACTTGTCCAGGTCCTGCTTCTCAAGTTGAGGGAAGATCCTGTGTCAGAACCGATGAGATTGAATATCGACATAGAAGCAGCAACTGACACATCTCGAAGGAAGGCCCCGCCTCTGGAAAGGGCTACTTCGGATAGCCACGGGATCTGACTAGCATCCATCTTGCTGAGCGACCGAAGACTGAGATCGGTCTGTACTTGGCACCAAGTGATGACCAGATTCTCCTCCTCCTCCTCTCCCATGCGCGCCAACCGAGAAATAAGAGCTTGCCGTCGAGTATTTGACGTGTCATTGGTGGCGGCCTTGCTGATACTACAGGAAGTTTACCGGAACATGCACGGGCACAAACTCAATGACACTCACAAGGCTCCGACCCCATCCCATCCGAAAGCTTGATAGCACGACACGAAGCCTTCGACGCCCAACAGGCTTGTATTCTTATCAACGTCGCATACCGTCAGAGCCCTAATCAAGAGGCCAACATCATCCCACCGGTCGGCAGCCTCCCGGACGACCCGAACGACCCTTTCGAATTGGTCCTCCTGTCGGTGCTTCGTACAACACAGCAGAAGATTGTCGATCAATCTCTTTTCGTACGCAGTGGGAGCCGCAGAGAACGACGCCTCTAATGTGGTGCAGGCAAAGTCGTAGATGTTCCCAATGCTGACCTTTGGTTCGGTGCCCGGGGGAAGGATGACAAGAGCCGTACGATTGAAGTCTGAAGGACGCAGTTCGTGATAAAAAGCCAAAAGTCATTGCATAGACATACAATTCGTCCGGTCTGCACTCTATGCGTTTGGTCAGCTGAAGCGTCCGGTGAGAGCAACAGAAAGGCTCACCACACGATCAAGTCTTTCGAAATCCGAAGAATCTGGCTCGTCCTCCCCCAGCTTGTCTCCGCCGTTGATGATGTTATCGGGTCGATAGAAGAATTTTTCAAGTCCTCCGATCGAGACAGGCATCCCTTGCAGATCTGCGACACCCAGTAGGTGAGATTCAATTTCGTCGACACCGCCCTCTTCGAATACGCCCAAGTCGGCATCGTCGCCTTCGTCGGAGTAAGAGTGGTAAGAGCGCCGCTTCCAGCCGTAACCTTTCTGATACGAATTCCGGCTGACACTGATGTGCATAGTCACCCGATAGTGTGCGATGAATAAGCGGAAGCGGAGATCCTTGGCTAACGGTCGAAGGTGGGCTACGAGAAGTGCATCAGCACCTTTTAGGGACTTAGAGCTGAAGCCGGGCTCATTCTTGTATCGATGCCGAAGAAGACATGCTATTTGGCCGGGATTCGCGTCATTTTCGCCAGAAGCCTCGCAGTCCTCGAGATTTTGTGCCCGGTTCTGCTGCCAGGAAAGAAGAATATTACGCAGTCTCTGAATGGAACCATGCATTTCAGGAAGAATGGGTCGAAAGGCGGTTGCCGTGATTGCTGGGACAATGTCGTACAGGAGCGTCGTGCGATAGCCCGAGGTGACTCCGGCCAGTGTGTGCTCTACACCTGTATAAGCTGCCACGACTGAGGTGGTGAGACCGCTCTGATGCGACAAATTCAAGACTTTCTTCTGGCTGCCATGCCGGAGTTGCAGCTCAGCACCCTCGAAAGCACCGGGGAGAACAACAATCAAATCGCCAATTTTGAGGTTGGAATTCTCATTGTGAGCAGACCTATGCTTTTGGTCAGATAAAGAGCGGAAGAGTGTTGACTGCTCACTCTCTGTGTCGCGTGGTGCTAAAATGGGTGAGAAGACGAAGAATTGTCGTGTTCTCAGAGTAATGACATACTGGGCGCTAGGTCCGTGCACAACAAGTTTCTTGAGAACGAAATTCGGTCGCAAATGATGATACGTCGTGAGTGCAACTGTCGCAGCCGATCCCGCAGTAACTTGGAGCCACGTCGGCCACGCCGGGTTGTCAAACCGTACCTTTCAAAGATGAGCAAGAACAGTCTCATGTATATCCAAATTCGCTCACTTTTTCACCGGCAATCTCGTAGCCTCCTGAAGGTCTGGGATCTATCCTCGAAACGGGAATGCTTGCGGACGTGGCGATTATAGCAAGTGCATCTCGCTCACTAATTGGAATACCAATTGGGCCCACGCCATCAACATTCAAGCACGGATTTTGAGCATTCCCCATCCCATACCGCTCCGAGAATGCGAAGGCTCCGTTAAAGTGAAATCCGTCCTGCACAAGAGCTTCCAGGTCGTGCTACAAGTATGCGGTTGATGCTATGTATGGAAGACTGGGGTGTGAACAACTGACCGCGATGTTTTTGGATGGGGAAATCAACGGTTTGACCTCAGCCACGTTGGCATCTGCCTCCACTTCCGAGTCTGAAAAGGCATCGTCACCAACCGAGAACTGGCGACCATTCGCATCAGGAGATTGCGACGAAAGATTTATCACATTCAAGGGTGTAGGGGCAGCCATCTTCAGGATATTACGCGCAGGTGAGGGCAGCCTTCAACCTTCACACTTCAAGAACCCTGAAATGAGGAAAGAACCTATGGTGACTGTCTATGTGACTAACGCGCGTGGTCACAAAGCACGTGAGACTATAAAATTAGACATGAGAAGACCGGGTTCCGTATGATCTCCCATAATTCGATTTACTGAACGAAATGCAGGAAATGTGACTGAATAGTTAGTGACTCGTCCATCCCATTATTGTAACAGTTTGAATGACTTACGATGACTGGTGTCCAGACTACAACTGGTGCGATGATCATTTCCTGGCTTGAGCATAATCCTCTACCGTGGAATGAATTTATAGATCAAAGACGAGCGGAAACAAATTCGGAACAAGCTCGCGCTTTATTAATAATAGAGCGCCTAATCGGACACAGAGGGCGTTTGAGTGCATAGCACTGATGATAGCAAGTAGGCCAGTAAGTGACTAGCACGATTTTTATATAGACAGGCTGAACAGCCGGCGCTGGTCCAGTTGGAATCTGCTGCAAGGTACACCCAGCTCAGGGCCCACGACACCAGACCGAACCCCCCCTTAAGGTTGACATCCTGATAGAATGCTGCACTGTCGAAAATCGTGGCAGATAATATTCATCAACGGATCGAATGCACCAATTTCGCATCGCTGGATCTTCCAGAGTGGCAAGTGCCAATCCAACGGTTCCCACAGGGATCTAAGTGGAGCGTATGGGGGATGTACTGTCTGGATGCTAATTTCCGGATTGACAGTCCGCGAGGACTCCCCGAGCCCAGTTCACATCATGGTTTCTGACCTCCTGGTGGATTCGGAGGATTGTTCGGATCGCTCTTCTACTACATCGCCAGAAGTGATGGTCCTCAGTCCCAGGTAAAAGTGTTGATGAAGTGCTTTGCGATAGCAGAATGGTCCCAGCGTCTGCGAAGTGGTGAGAGTTTGGCTTCGAGGCTGAATCTCAATTCACCAGCGAGAATGCAATCAATCTTTCCGAGACACAGGACTCGGGATCTGCAAAAGACGGGGTAGGACAAGAGGGCCAGCCCCCTGTCCCCAACCCTGGTGAACAGTGAGGCCATGTAGAACTGGCGTTGGGCGAAGCCAGTGTATAGCGCAGAACCCCAGCTGGCAGACAACAACTAGCAGGGGATTGACGTCTGTATATGATGCCCAGTTTCATTTTCAAAATGCGAGGCCGACTCGGAGTGGAATTGGAGATAGCGGTCGTCCCCAATCGCACAGGCGATTGATGATTGAAAGGTCAGACACCATCCAAGGCTGTGCTCTTCATCAGACTTCCCGACATCACTCGGCTTTCGCCTTCCGCGCCCACGACCAGCTTGCAAACACAATTATGGGTACGATCCTCTAGTCGGTAATATCAGAAGCTGACTATTGCTCTCCGAAGCCCGAGATATAGCTTCTGCTGAGCTCGTTACGTTGCCTCAGGAATTGATTGACCTCATCCTCGACCTGGTCACGGACCAGACGACCCTGAAGACTTGCGCCATCGTGTCTCGCTCTTTCAGAGGAACCTCTCAAAAGAAGATATTTGCATCAATATCTGTCGTGCCTCTTTCCCGTTCGCACAAACCGAAGCTTACCCTCAATAATTTGTCTCAAATCTTATACCGCTCGCCCCACCTTGCCGCGCATGTGCATTCGTTGACATTAGTGGAAGGGACCGATTCGGGAAGCCCCCCTTGGATGAGTTCGAAATATCTTCCCATCGTTCTTTCCATGCTTGCCAACCTCACTCACATCTCTATCGAGGCAAGCCGATGCTTTGACTGGGAAATTTTGCCGGAGTCATCCATTATCGCCATACAAACCACATTCCTTCTCCCCTCTCTCACGTCTATCCGATTCCATAATCTCGAATTTACGTGGGGGTCTGACCTGATCGCGTTACTGCAATGTGCTCAAAGAGCCGCGACACTCGTGTTCTCTCAGGTGTATGTCGGCGCAGGAGAAGACTTGACGGACATTGTGGTGCTAGATTCAAGATCTTGCGTGACCAGCCTGCGACTAGACCCATTCTCCCCGCCATTAATGCATTCGCTTGCAATTGGTGTCAACCTGAGTCAACTCAAGTTCCTTCATACGACAGTGGATTCGCCTGAGATGGAGGCCGAAGTGCAGGGGCTATTGGCGTCTCTCCCCTCTCTAGAAGCATACCACATCCATCTCACACACCACATGAGTCAGTCCGTTTCGTTCATCACATTCGATCTTCACTGACAGGAGAGCAGGTGACACCAACTTCATTGATCTCTCCTCCCTGTCGCGTCTACACACCCTTGAAGTCACACTCACCTTCGAATTTCTCACCTCGCCGACAGGCTACGATCCTGTTAGTTGGGTCGGTCGCATTCTGGCTCGTGTTGCACAGCCCAGTCACGTCCGGACTGTCATTCTGAACATTCACGTCGACGAAAACGATTTGGACTACCTCGCAAGACTAAATTCGCTCGAGGCGGTCATACTCAATCCAACGTCAGGATTGTTCTCGATGACGACTCTCACGATCCGCCTCATCTCCCTTGAACTAGACTTTGATATCTGCGGTGGCGAACGCAGTATACAGGAAGCTTTGCCACTCATACAGGCCAGGGATTCCCTGCAGATTGAACTATTAGGGATCAGTTGATCTTGGATCACATACTTGCGAGAAGTGGTCCAGTGGTACAGGATTTACGATATAATACCGCCCTAATCATAGAATTTTTCCATCGAGTATTTGAGTAGCGGATGATTCATGGCACTTAGTCGTCTCGCACGAACGTTCAGACAATGAAAGGGGACTCGGAATCGACGGGGACGTCATTTTGGAGGTCACGCTACCAGGATGATGTGGCTATGGGTGTCGTAATCGAGCTGACACGACCGATTCTGAAATCTCGCCTCTGCGCAGTTGCATGCACATTTCGACGACGACATGAGTTCACTAGCCTTCCTTGTGACTGAGCTCCAGGTTTGCAGCTCCAGTTTTCCTGCCACATATCTCACAGCCCCAGTCGCTAGCAAGTGAGACACGCAGAAAGCACCCTGACATTCGCGAGGTGCGTCTACTTATATTTCATGGATCTACCCACAACTGAAATCCCCGTTCTGTCGTACTAGGCTGCTGAGAAGTCGCTCGCGATTCTGCGAGCATCACCAGAGCAGGCTACAGCTAACCTGGCGTCTGGTGCGTCGCACGCCGTCGGTTCTTACGCATGGAACTTATGAGCACCTCTCCCCTTCTGTGTAGATGGCCCCCAATCCGATGACCTCCTCCGTCCCGTGTTCATGGGCTGCGCTACCAAGAACGCGAAAGTCGTCGCCATCTCGTTGGGCTCGTTGCAGCGCCTCATAGCACTCAAAGCCGTTCCCCAATCCGCCGTCCAGCTCATCATCAGCACCATGAGCGACGCCATGATCCAGGGCGTCGACATCCAGCTGCGAATCCTCCAGACACTTCTCTCGCTTGTCACGAACTTCCCGGCGATCCATGGAAGCCTGTTAGGAGAGGTGCGTGCCATGTGATATCTGGTGGCAGCCTGGAGGAACTGAACGTGGACTTGCGTCCAGGCCTTGCTTTTGTGTTTCAAGCTCCAGGAGTCTAAGATTGCCGTCGTATCCTCGACTGCGGCTGCTACGCTGCGGCAACTCGTCATGTTCGTGTTCGACAAGATGGTGGATGAAGATCGACGGGATGATGATCCCGACACGGCAGGCTGGGAGGATGTCACTCTCCCGGATGGTTCAGTCAAGATGTTGGGCCCATCGGGCAAGGACGCGTTCTCTGTGTTCGAAGACTTGTGTCTGCTTGCGAATTCTGAGAAACCCAATTTTCTGAAGCTAGAGTTTCTGCACAAAACGTTTGCGTTAGAGCTCATAGAGAGTGTGTTGACAAACTACCATGCTTTGTTCCGAAAGGTACGTCACCTTTCTCGTGATCGTACGCTCATTGACGTTGCGCAGCACACAGAACTCGTTCTGCTCCTCCAGCTTCATCTCTGTCCACTCCTTCTGAAAGCGCTCTCGGATCGACCTCTCTTCCCGTTGACTCTTCGTTGCACCCGTGTTGTGTTTCTGCTTTTGAAGCAGTTCTCACTCGAGCTAACGACGGAAGCGGAGATATTCCTCACATTGCTTATTCGGATCGTCGGGGACGACAGTAGTGTCGAGCAGGGAGAAGTAGGCCCTAGACCGCAATGGATGCGTGTGCTTGCCATGGAGATCTTACGAGGGTGTGTCATCTTCGATTTGGCGTCCACCTCGGCTGCTGACCTCTCGTTCCAGCTTATGCAGTGACGCAGAACTGATGCGCAACGTCTGGGCAAGATACGACGCTCAAATCAACGGCTCCACGTCGAAGGTGTTCACGACACTCGTCGCCGCGCTGAAGCGACTCTTGACTGAGAAGCCTGCGCTGCTGGGTGTCTCTACGCAGATCTTCGGTGTCGGCGTGCAACCCGACGTCGGTGCGAATTCGGGGTATGGGCTCGATGTTGCTGGAATGGCAGGCATGGTTGCCACGGCTGCAAGTGCGACGGTATCGAATGTGGTGGGGATGATGGGATCTAGTGGTGGATTGAGTTTGCAGGGCTCCGCGATGAAATTGCAATGGTAATATCCCCAATACCTTCACTTCCCAACCATTCTTAACGCTGATGTTCCCAGCATCGACCAATTGGACAAAGCTGACGCGCCCCCAATTCCCGAGTCATACGTATATCTCCTGGCGGTGCAGTGCATCGTTTCCTTGTGCGAGGGGCTCGCATCTTTCGCGGGGCCTCTTTACAGCTCCATCGTCATTCAGCGACCTCGAGCTGCCGGAGAGGCCGTCGTTCGGGCTCCTCCAGCCCTCGATCTCGCATCACTTCCAACTGACGATCCGAGCACGGAACAACTCCGCATCGTCAGCTCCATCATCGAGAGCGGCTGGCCGGCCCTGCTTGCCGCCTTATCTCTCATCATCGCGACGAACCTTTCAGATGATCTGTTTGTAGAGGTGCTCGCCAGCTACCAGGCCATGACCAATGTCTCTGGGATGCTTGGACTGACTACACCACGGGACGCCTTTTTCACCAGCCTTTCCAAATTCGCTGTTCCGACTCGAGTTGTGTCAAGCTTGGATCATTCGGAGATGCAGGCCCCCCGATCTGCTGCGTCGATCTCTGAAAACCTCGGATTTGGTTCCGGGCCAGCCCCGCCGCCGGGACTGTCCGAGCGCAATCTTGCCTGCTTGAAAGTGCTTGTCGGGAGCGCCTTGTTCCTTGCCGGCAGTCTGGGTGATAGCTGGTTTGGTGTGCTCGAAGCCTTGCAAAATGCCGACTACGTGCTCACCTCGAGGGGGACTCTGCCGAAGAATGCCAATAAAGCTGCCCCTGGTCGCAACTCCGGAAGTTCAAGGCATGTGTTGCTGTCGGATCTGGACACGGACTCGCTTCTGGCTGCGATCCAGCGCTTGTTTGATGCGTCGAAGAATCTCGAGGACGATGCGTTCAAGCATTTCGTTGGTGCGCTATGTAGATTGAGTGCTGAGATGGTGGGAATGCAGAGCGAAGAGGAGCCGCCTGTCCTAGATCTTCCCGAAACCACTGGAGACGATCTCCCTAGTCCAACACTTCCAAGGCGGAGAGCCAGCGGAATTCATCTTCCGCGCACGTTGGTGAGTAATGTGAAGCCCACCCTTCCACCTCACTGACCCATAGAAAGCGCTCGGGTGACTTTGGTATCAACAAACTTGGAGGAGTCGCTCTTTCAAATATCCACCGATTGATCTACCGCTCTCCCGATGTTGCATGGGACACGACTACTCGACACCTGCTTGCTACATTACGTCTGCCTCACGCTCCTCAGCCTATTCGTGTCCAGGCTGCTCGGGTTCTCGATGACATCCTTGTCGTTGTGCCGCGTAATATCACCAATGCCGGTGATCTACAAGTCCAAGTCCAGCGACGGACACTTGATGTGCTGAGGCAGCAAGTCGTGCCGGACTACGGCTTGTCGGGCCAAACGTCGATCACGAGTGTCGAACTGCGGCGTATGGGGCTCGAAACGCTGCATCAAATCCTTGAAGCGTCTGGGCACACCCTTGTTGTTGGATGGGAAACTATCTTCGACATGCTCGCCAGTGTATGCAAACCCATCCCACCTCAAGAATCCACAGCCAGCTCTCCTCCGTCCCCGGATATGCGGAACAAGCCCATTCCTCTTGGTCTCGGCGCCCCGAGTGAAAAGAGCCAGACAGCCCTGGTTAAGATTGCATTCCAATCCCTCACGCTTGTCTGCGACTCTGTCTCTGCTCTATCGCCAGAGCATCTCCGGCTCTGTATCGGTACTCTCGGTCAGTTTGGACGACAAGCAGACACAAACATTGCCCTCACGGCCGCTGCAAGTCTTCTGTGGAGTGTTTCCGACGCGATCCAGTCGAAACGCAAGAACCCCGACGCGGAGCAGGAGTATAATGCTCTCTGGATGTTCCTGCTGCTCCAGGTGTTGGGGCTCTGTACGGATCCTCGGCCCGAAGTCCGTGACGGTGCCATCCAAACTCTGTTCAGAACGATGCAGCTGTATGGTGCCACATTGAGCCTCGAGACATGGGACGAGTGTCTTTGGAAAGTCACTTTCCCGCTGTTGGATTCCTTGACAGGCGAGATCCGACGTGCCGAGGATCCTGCCTGGGATGAAAGCAAGACTCTGGCGCTGCATTCCATCGGGTCGATCTTCCACGACTTTTTGGCGAACAAGCTGGTCGAGCTGGAGTCTTTTGTCAAGGCATGGGATGTATTCGTCGGGCACATCCAGGACACGGTTCTGTTCGACAACCGGTCGATAAGTTCTCCTGCGCTGAGATGTCTCGAGAAAGCGATCAAAGCGTCATCGAAGGTCTCTGCTGAGAAGAGCGACTCGGTGACCGAGATATGGGAACGGGCGTGGACCATGGCGGAGACTGTCGGCGGAGCGATCGTTCGCAGGGGAGGAGACGCCCGCCACTCCTTCACACAGGAAAGTCTGGTGTCGTTTTTGGATGTCATCCGGTGCACGCGGGCTACGAGTCGAGCTCTGAATGGGACAGAATGGCCATTAGAGAGATTGACACAGCTGATGTCCATCCTCAAAGGTGCGTCCGCCGTTTTGGTTCCAGTCCCTTGCTGACCACTCGCTTGATCCCAGGTGTACTCACATATCCCAGTTCGCTGGACTATCGACCGGACATTGACCAGCTTCCTCCTGTCCAGGTAAGAGTGACCGTCGCATCGTGTACATCCGTTGACGAGTCCTCAGACCATCGTCGTCGAGACTATCTCTGAGATCGCACTCGAGGCATCGGGTGTCCCGTCACTTGTCATGCGTGACCTCTCAGAATACGCTACTTTGCCGTTCCTGGCAGCATTCGACGGCCCGCCGGATCCGAAGTCGCAGACACCGCCCAAGCGTGTCACGTACATCGCGTTGACCAAACGGATCATGCCCCTGTTGGTAGATTTGTTTCTGAGGTTCAAAGAACGGGAAGAGATATACATAGATGGTACAATCGAGGCCGTGCTTTCGGTTGGTTCTCGTCTTGTTGGGTTGTTGTCTTTCTGACGTCTCGCAGGCCTACTCCATTCCGATCAAGCTCAAATACGACTGCCCACCCGCCTCCAAGTTTGGCAAAGATCTGCCCCTGTGGAAGACGGCGACGTCGAATTTCTTGAGAATCGTCAAAGAATGTGTAGACCCGATCGAGACGCTGGGGCCTGGTGAGCCACGGGATCCCGGCCGTTGCAATTCTGTTCTCATTGCAGACAGCCATTTCAGACGAACATCTCGAAGCTATCTGGAGACAGATGTTGGATGTGTTCAAAGGTGGCATCTTGGCTGACTGGTGCGTGTTGATCGCTATCTATCTCTGGTCTCTGCATCCGACGCACGTGCAATAGTTCGATCGCCGAGTCATTCTCTCTGGAAATCCAAGAAGCGGAGGAGAACTTTGACTTGGCGCTCATTGGTGCATTGGAAATCGATGTTGTCCCACATCTTGGATCGAGTCGAGTGCCGGATGCACTGGTTGGCCAGCTAGCCAAGGTCCTGCAGCACGGCAGTCGGTTGTACGAGTCAGATCCGCAGTCACCGACATCGTCCTCGTCCTTTGAGAAGGTCGAATTCGACGCTGATGAGGAAGAAGGGACAGCTCAGCCTGGGACACTGGTCCCTAGGGAGCGGTTTTCATACTGGTGTTTCGATCTCTTGTTCTTAATATGTTCGGATACAACCAAAGGTGTGTGGGTGTATGGGAGACACTTTCATCCACGAGCTCATGCAACAACCCAGACCAAGAACCCTCCAGGCGAAGACTTGCAGCGCTGAGCTTACCAGCGCTTCTCTCTCGCTGTCGACGGGTCCTGACAAGCTACGTTGCCGACGAGAAACTGCGTGGGAATTTGCCTTTCCCGAGAGTGAGAGAAGACGAGCTCCTGTATACCCTGCGTAAATTGTTGCAATTGCGGCTGTGGCCGGGCTCACTATGGGCGGCCGAGTCGGACGACCCTACCAAGTACGCTGCGGAACAGCCCGCAATCGACGCGAGCGCGCCTCCGAAGACATTGGTCTCGGAAGCGGTCAAACGGTCGACCTTGGGTCATTTGTTTCACCTCTATCCACTGTTGTGTGAAATTGCTGCTGTGCCGCGGAAAGCCCCAGCGGCGTGGGTGTTGACCGAGGGGAGGGCGAGTGAGCTAGACGCTAGGGAATTGGCGCGAGATTGCTTGAAGATAGTAGGGAGTGAGATGGGTGTTGCCTTGTAGTTGTTGTATTCGTAGCTGTCATCTAATTTGTCTCGATCTTCGTCTTTCACTGAAGCTATAGCCAGCAGCACATCTCACATCTCGGACAACATCTCTGTTGTCGCGGTTCCTGAGTAGAAGACAGTTCAAATAAGTTGGCTGAGCAGGGACTATTGGTTGACAAGGAAGAACAATATGACTACTATGACGAGGACGAGGACGAGATCTAACGGTATTGGGTGGCACAGGTATTTCATGATTATTATATGCGCGTTATACAGCTCTATGAACAATCTTATTTGCTTACTACAATTGAAGCCTGATGTAAGTCACTCTTACCGGATTTCACACTTGAAACATGCACATGATGAAGCCTGTAAGATCTGTGAACTTGTCACTCATTCGGGTTAGGGTTATGCATCCGCCTTCGGACTCCTGACACTGAAGCTTCCCGGCATGACAAAGACCGAGACGATTCCAAAGCACTCGGCCATCGCAGGAACCGAGCTGTTCTGAGCGCACAGAATATGACGTATAAATGGCGCGGAGCCATCGCGTTAGACTAATCAACCCACCAACTTACAGTCCGTCGTGATCTCAGTGACTCCGGGACAACTCTCATCTCCGACTAGATCATGTCCACATCTGAGCTTATCTTCGTGCGCAGTCTGCTCTCATTCGATCGGATGAGGATTCGATAGGACTGACGTGGTGCATCGGATAGGTGACTGGCGCGTCAGGATTCTTAGGCTCGCATGTCGTGCACCAGCTGCTGGAGAAAGGGTATCGCGTACGAGCGTGTGTTATGCAAGGTTTACGCCTGCCATTTCAACCCGCTGACGGCGCTATCTTCTAGTGCCGCTCGGGGCGCAAAGGCAGACGCTTTGAAGGCCGTGTATGCCGATTACGGTGACCGCGTTGAGATCGTGAAGATCACCGATATCGCCCACGATCAGTTTCCCGAACAGCTGGCGGGCGTCGACGCCATCATGCACCTGGCCTCGCCACTGCCTGGCAAGGCCGAGCCGGCTGAGATGCTCAGGGTGGGGCTTACGTGACGCGTCGTTCCGAGCCGCTCGAGCTAATAGCACCACAGCTGGCCAAAGAGGGCACCATGAACGTCATCGTGCAGGGCGAGAAAGCTGGGGTGAAGCGGATGGTGGTCACGAGCTCGATTGCGACCGTTGTCAATCCCAGCAACAGCTTCACCGACCAAGGTGCGTTGCAACATACATCCGGGCTCGGCCCGCACTCACATCGGATGTAGATTGGAACCCAGTCACCCGGGAGATCGCACTATCAGCGGTCAGCGGAATGGCGACGTATGCGGCGTCGAAGAAGTTTTCTGAATTGGCGCTCTGGGAATGGGCGGAGAAGCATCCGCACGTCGAGGTGACTACACGTACGGTTGCACCATCGCTCAGGACGCGGTCTGTCGCTGACGCCGCCTCATGCAGTCAACCCACCGTTCTTCTTCGGGCCCTTCACCAAGGGCTTCGCCATCCCGCCGGGTGACTACGGCGCGCTGTCGACTTCTAATATAATCTACAACCTCCTGTTCAAGGACGGCGCTCTTCCCAACCATACCCGGTACATCGATGTGCGGGATGTTGCCGCAGGGCATGTGGGGGCCCTGAGCTCGCCGCCGACGGCGCGAGTCGGCCGCAAGCGCATCATTTTCTCCTCGCCGTATGGATGGAGCATCCGCAAGCGGCTGGAATTCATCGCAGAGCAGCGGCCAGGACTAAAGGATCGACTGACGACCAGAGAGCCTGTGCCGCAGCCATTTGATATCCTGCCGATGGATTTCGGACGTGTCGAGGAAGTGCTGGGCATGAAGAAGTCTGATTTCAAGACTTTCGAAGAGGTGCGCCGGCTTTTATGTATCTGCTAGCGACTCGATTTTGACATGGACCCATAGACGACGCTTGATACGGTCGATGCTTTGCTTGAGGTTGAGCGGCAATGGAAGGATGCAGGTTACGACGTCGAGCAGACCCCTCCATCCTTCGCTACTTGATGTCTATACGATCACGTGGGCATCAAATGAATGATTTCTTCTCTTATCATCGTTCGGGGATCCTAGCATGCCTGACTCCAGGCAAGACCCGTTCAGTCGTTTTAGTGTTGTGCTTGGCACTTTGTAGCTCATTGGTCTGTTCGAGATCAGCCGCTCACAACAGAAAGGAGGGCACAATCGTAGCCTATTTTAGGAGATCACGTTGATGCTGGTTGCGCCCGACGTCCAACTTGCTCTCGCCACTGGTTCTTTGATTGCAATAGTTTTCGACTATAAACGCTTCGAGCCGATCGATTAGGTATGGTTGTGACTGAATGAGTCGTGAGTGGATCGAGGACACGGAATCCGGGCCTGACATTCTTTGCCTCCTGCCGCAGCTGTGAGCTCATTCCGCACAGTCATGCGCTCATGTTCGTTGGGGACCGCCAGGCACGAATCTAGAGCGAGCGGCATATTCTTGTACTCCACCATGCCCTCAGGGATGCGTCAACAGTGGCATGGCAGCATGAACTCCTGATTCCAGAGGCTTCTCGGAAAGTCTCGAAATTAGCCATAAAAAGCACACGACCTCACATCCCATGTCACTGCCTCCTTCGCCATGCCTTTTGTCGACATAGTCAGTTTGGGCGGCCCTCTGAACGTATCGTACACTATCTCGACGCCCGGGACTCCTTCGGCGAAAAGCATTGTCCCGGGTCTACCGACCGTGGTGCTTCTGCACCCGTTGTACCTGGGCCAGTATGCGTTACACCGTATGTCTCGTCCCGTCATCCCACCTCGATTCAGCGTTCGATGCATGAAAAAGCTCAGCTCGCCGATGTGCAACTACGGAGGTTCAATCTGGTCACTCTCGATCTCCGCAATCACGGCGCCTCGGTGGGCTTTGTAAAGGATGACTACGGGGTTGCATCCGCGGTCGATGATGTTGTCAAATTCATGGTGAGTAGAATAGCGCGGTTTTGTGTCGGCTAGGTGCTGAATGTCGCGGCACAGGAAGCACTGAAATTGCCGCCTGTCCATCTCGTGGGTGTGAACTACGGCTCGCTTATCGCGCTCGAGCTGGCTGCACTGTGGCCGCAACGCGTCCAGTCGCTCACTCTCGTCTCGCCACCAGCAATGGACGAGGTCAGCGACGACCATCTCTTATGTCGGGTCTCATCTCTCTCGCAGCCTGAAGATGTCGCCGAAGGTCGGATGGAAATCTATGAGTGCTGGAAGACTGGGCTCCCTGAAGGGCAGCCTCCCGACGAGGTGGCGTTGCTTGACGCTGTATGCGGGGCACTTCAGATCGGCACCAATAACCAGCAGTCCTCTCTTGTCTCTGCGTGAGCTCATATTGATCCTCGATTGTCTTTCGTCCAACTGAGTTGGTTGTCCCAGTCTGACAAAACTGACACTTGCCACCGCACCTAACAATTGGAGCCCACCCAGATTGGACGAATATTATCGTTCGACTGTGGCATTTTTTATCGATCGTCGCCGACCTACCTTGCGGGGGATCACTGCACCTGTGCTGCTTGTATATTGCGATGAAGACATCGCTTATGCCAGGGAAAGTGCTGAAGAACTACAGCATGCGCTTGAGGTTGCTGGGGTCACGGATGTGCGGCTGGAGGATGTGCCTGATGCTGCCCAATGGGGCAATCTCACGCATCCAGAAGAGTGCGCGTCTTCCTTTGCTTTGCTTGCCGAGGACTGACACGATGTGCTTCCAGAATCAACAAGTTGATCTATGATATGGTTATCAATTACGCTGCTGAACAGGACATACCGGCCGCGCCGAGAACGGTTGTAACGCCCTTTGCTACAGCACTTGCACAGGCTGGAATGCACGACGACGGAGATGACTCGGACGATGAGTGATGTTTGCTGGAATCGGGAAGGCCCCAAATTTCAAATACCATCGTCTGCCATTAGTCTTGAAACACTGCATTTTCGACACAACCCATGTGCTTTTACTTGCCCATCCACTATCTCATACCCGACATCCTCTCATAGCTTACAATTCGCTCAGATTCTGCTCACAGGCACTGTCAACCTCTCAATAAATTGTGCCGTGCTTCCACAGTAGACTCTTGCAGATTGAGTATGTACATACCGTAAAAGAAAGTCAATACCCGGTCTTGAGGTCAGCGCCAAACGCTTATTTTCCGTCAGGTATTTGCTACTAATAAGTATTGCTACGATTGTCGTTCTCGCTTAGGATTAGGACGCCAAGCACCACTTTATCACATGACCGTGATTGATTACCCAATTCATAACACCATCATCGGCGCCCCAATTTAGAACTTGGTACCAACCACCACAAGTTCGCAACAACTGCGGTGCCAGCCGTTTCTTCGGCATCTTCGCCTGACACCGACGATACTGTTATGGTGCACCGTCCAGCAGACTCGCGCCTTCTTTCGAACCTTCTATCCCAAGAAAAAGAATACGCAAAACATCTTACCACCCTTCTCGACCATTCCAATGCTTCTCTGGCTTCGGTGACCGCCTACGCCGCAGCCTCCTCGCCCGCCTCTGCGCATCTCATTCTCGCGGTTTCTGCGCAGCTCGCCTCTGCCGACGAGGCCCTCAGGCACTACGCGGTCGCGGTGGGGCGATGGCAGGAATACCTGAAGAACCTCAAGGGGTTGGAGGACGAGGTTGGAAATATCATGAGGGACAGAGAGATTCTGTAAGTGCTTCGCGCATGTCCGTGTCCTTCGGGTGTGTTTCATGGCCTTGCACGGGCCCCTGAAGTGGAGTCTTGTGCCAGACGAGCTGTCTGCGGCGAGGTTTCAGCCTTACCGGTATGATGCGATTTTACGGTCAGAGCTGACGAAACTGCGTAGTGTCACCCGTCTCATCAAGGCGTCCAAACTCAGTCCACATCCGTCCCTTTCGTCATCTTCGCTAGTCCTTTCCGCCAGCCAGTCGCATACGTCACTTCCATCCGTCAACTCCAAACTCGCCGCGGCTCAAACCGAACTGCAGGCTTGCGAAGCCCATTTGGCGTCGAAGGAGGCGGAGCTGGACGTCCATCGCGCCGCGCTGGTCAGAGAGGGTCTGGCTGATCGGTGTCGCGCTCTGGCTGAATGCGGCCAGCAATGGAGCGAGGCTGGGCGGATCGGCGCCTTGACGGCTCAAGGGGGACCGCATCCTCGTCTTCCATCGCCCGTCTCGGACGTAAACAAGCCTCTGCCGGGCGTCTCTGGCTCGGATGTATCGCTCGCTCCATCGCAGTCCGCGTCTCAAATCCAACTTTTCCCCGAACCTCAACAGCATATATACAGCAATGCAGGTCTGCCTCCCCCTTCCGCGGAAGGCTCGAGCTCTAGCGGTATCGCTTTCCCTGCTGCCCATGCTTTGCACGACTCATCGGCGCCCGTCCTGCCATTTGCGCATCGCACATTACCGAGACGAATCACGGAAGAAGATCTGCTGCGTACTGCGGAGGAAAACAGCAGTGAAGACGAACCGGTATCCCCTGCGCAGCTCGAGATTGTCGAGAATCCCCGGTTTGCGAATAACGCCAAAGTCAAAGCCGGGCCGTCGAGAAAAGATAGTTTCCTTCGACGACAATCTCTGCGCAGCACAAGCACAATGAGCGTGCCTGCCCCGTCAAAGAGCAGTTCAGGCTTTTTTGGCAGCATCCGAGGGCTGTTTGGTGGCCGCAAAGGAGGAAGCGATGTCGCTGCCGCTTCTGCTGTGCCTGCTAAAAGACGAGGAAAGCTCAGGGAATTGAGCGAGGAGGACGATGCACGCGGCGAAGTGCTTTCTGAGCCTCGGCCCCGTGTCTTGAGTGAAGGCTCTGTTCGGAGAAAGGGCAGTGCAGTGAACAAAACAGCGGTCCTCAGAGCTGAAGAATGGGTCGGGGGGCAAGGGCTCATGCCGCTGCCTCGACGGGCGGAAGTCGAGGATCGAGGATGGGCTAGTGATGGGCCGTCTTCTGAAGTCGTTCTCGTTCGCAAGAAGAGCAAAAAGAGAGACAGGACGGCGGTGTCCAGTGTTTCGGCCGATGGCGACAGTGTGGTCCCACCACGCACCCACAAGCGTCGAGTTTCGCTCGATATGACTGCGGCCGGTGGATCGCCGCAGGCGATCGCTCTGATGCCTGCTGGGTCAATCAGGAAAGAGCGTCGGGCCAGTATGCCCGTTCATTCTGCACCTCGTGCACAGACCGATATCCCCAGTCTGATGAGCATAGTTGAGGGCGTGGCTCAAGCAAATCGAGAGGGCTGGGCCGCCTATAACGATGCGAGCACAGGGTTGAGCTCGAGCGCTCCTGTGCCATCGTCATCTATAGACGTCCCGCGCTCGAACGGTCAGAACAGTCGTGGTCGGACAGGTTTGCCTGCAATGACTTCCAATTTGATGCAGATTGACGGGCTGCCTCGAGCGCCGGGGTCTGTGTTTGCCACCGCATATCCACAAGCGCCCGCATCAAACAGCCTTTCGAACCCGGCGTCAGCTGCTTCATCACCTGCTTCATCGATTCGACGGCCTGCGAAATCGCCTCTTCGAAGTGCGCTGAGGAACGCGTCTCCTGCACCAGTCGTTCCTCCGCTCCCAGCAGCCGTTGCGCCCTCGTTTCCAATCATCGTCAAAGCTCCCGCGCCCATCACGGTGACGATTCCGGTCCTCAATCTCGAAGGAAGCAAGACTGTTGTTCCGGTGGTCACTGCAGACGGCGGCGATTCAGATGACGGAGCGTCTATATCATCGTACGAGACCGGTCACGAGACCTTCTCCGACGGCGACGAGGACAAATCGCCTCCTCTGCCACCCAACAAAGAGTCTGCGACGATGTTTGATAGCCCTATCAACGGCAATGGTAATATCGAGGCCTATGGAAGAGGCTCTGACGTGTCAGCCAGCTCGACGTCGACGCAAATGCAAGGTCCGCAGCGTCGTAAGAGTGTGCGGGTGTCACTGCAGCCCACGTTCTCCACGACACCTCCGGCGATCGACGACGATGACGACGATGACGCTGGGAGCGAGGGCAGGCATCCTCCATGGGAGCGAAGCGCAACTCCGGATATGTGGGCAGACTCGAGCGAAGAAGACTCCGAGTACCAGACCGCGAGGAAGCTGCTCACTCGAGTTGCCCGGAAGAAAAACAAGAAGTCTCGGTAGCGGCCTCTATACGTATACTTGTTCAATTTTTCAGTGTTTAGTGTATTGTCGTCTCTAGTGTATTCTATTTCGGATAATGAATGGCTTTTGAGACTTTTGTTCGTCGAATGTGATGACGTAAGCCAAATTGCAGACCCGCCGTCTTTTTTGCTCTTCCACTTCGTCCTCGCTCCGAGCTCTATCACACGCAACCGCTTCTCACACTTGCAACACACTGAAATGGCCGAGGAAGATCAACAGGGCACCCAGGAGGTCAAATCTGAGGATGCTCAGTCGACCATTAACATCAAGGTCTGTGCCTCTCAGCAAGTCAGCGGCCGACGATACATCGTTTCACTGAGCTGCATGCGCTGGATCTCGACGGGCGGCTGACGGATCTCTTTCTCTGCGTGTCTGCAGGTCGTGAGCTCGACCGGCGAAGAGGTCTTTTTCAAGATCAAGCGGAGCACGAAGCTAAGCAAGCTCCAAGGCGCTTACGCCAACAAGGTCGGGAAAGACGTGGGCAGCATCCGGTGCGTGTGTCTCCTCAATGAGGGGGGTGCGCTCGTTCGGCTGTCGACTTTATCTGCGCTTCGATTGTTTTCCGTCCACCCCTGGCCTTCCCGTTTGAGGTGCTGTTATTTGGACTGACTTGTTCTCTATTATGCAGTTTTCTCTATGATGGATCTCGCATAAGCGACGATGATACGCCCGCGACGTTGGATATGGAGGACAACGGTCAGTCGCCTGTGTTCCGTCTGATTGATTGGTCCGTGCTGACTGTTCCCGCGCTCTGCAGATACCATCGATGTTATGGTCGAGCGTGAGTGGCTGCATCGCCTCATTTCCTCTCCGCTCAGACACATTTCTGACACTTCCTCTCCCTCCCTCTTCTCTTGTGCTTGTGCCCACCAGAGGTCGGAGGTCGTGCATCGCGGCGCTAGGGTCCCGGACGCGACGCGCAGTTTCTTGATTTTCCTCGAATTCTTGTCTTGTATCCACCTGCCACAGTATAATGTACAAAGTTCAGCAACGCTTCTCTACCGCCGAGTCCCGGGCCCTCGCCAGGCAGACGCTTTCTATCTTTCGACCGCCAACACCGCATAAATGAACGAGCGCTCGCAGGACGGACGACCTCGTGCGATCTGATGGGGCGCTCGGTACTAGTTGCTGTTGTCGCTGGATGTGTGAGCACGCCGATCTGCTCGGGAGCAGGCCGTCTTGGAACAAGACACGAAAATGCGCGATTCGGACTGGATCAGTGCGCTGCTCTGTCGGAACTGACCCCCAGAATGCGCACAGGGTGGAGGAAGGATCTCGATTTCGGTCACAGAAAGACCATGCATATATCTTCTATGAGGGAACAAGCGGAGATCGCAGGCATGAGCAGTACTCTATCTGAGCGGCAGCCAATAACCTTGCGGTGATTTGGTGCCTGCCCATGTTACGGAGAACGATCGTGATCCGAAAGGTGTTGACAGCCGCAGTGTTTACCGGCTGACCGTGATTAAATGCGTGTAGGGACACGGGAAGATTTATGGCCGATTGCAGGAGAAGCCTATCCGAATAGCCATCGGGAGCGAGGATAGGAATCGAGCTGATGCTACAGAACTGCATCCATAGCAGCCTTCAATTTATATTTATCGGTGCTTTTAAGCGCAAAAAGGCTACAAGCGGACTGTAGAAAATCGATCACGTGGTAAAGTAATAGTAGACGGCGATCAAAGGCTCTCTCACGTGATCCCAAACTGTTCTGCTCGAAACGACGAGACCTGAGGTCGTCGACAACGGGCCATCTTGAGCCATCTTACGCACTGGAACGAAAGATGTCGATGACTTCGATGAAACGCGATGAAAACCTCGTGGCCGGGGAGGATTCTTACCGCGATTCATCTGGAAACAAGTAGCCAAATGCAGGTCGAGAACAACGCGGTGGTGTGCAAGCCAAGACCACGCTCAATCAGCAAGTATGAGCACTGCTACCACGCTCCTCGATATTCACTGCAGGCTTTGAAGTACCGGATCCGACCATCGATTTCGCCGTGTTCGATTGCCGGGACCGGATTGATCGATTGCCACGCCTGGGGGAATTTCTTGGCTGTGCGTCTTGCGGAAGCTGTATCGTATCGGGCCCGCTGGGCTCCATACTGAACCAGTGTGAGTTGTTTTCACACTGAATTAGCCCATCTATCCGCAGCTCGTGGACCACATTGCAAGGCAATGCAGGTAACGACACAAATTTCGGCTGCGCGAGGTGGCTTGGCCCGCCTGAGAACCCGACGAGGATGCCGTATCGCCAGAATAGACTATGGTTCGTGATTGGGTTCCGATGGACTGGGTCCCATCGAATCCGGTTTTCTGCCTTTCTTTGTGAAGTTATCAATCGACTTCCGCTGCGTTGGGTCTGTGCACGGTTCGGGAGGATGAGCTAACCGTTGGATTTCTCTCACTGTGGTTTCTCGGTCTCATTCGGTCCTCACCGAGCTGGTCTCGTATAAATGCTGGCTTGAATCGACGAATCCAACCAGGTCCTCTCCCCTCAGGTCCTATCCCTCGGCAGCCTACTGGCAAGCGTCTCGAAATGGCTTTCGCATTCGCTCTCTCTGCTCTAGCTGCTCTTGCGGTCTTTGTTTCTGCTGCACCCACTCCCGATGTGGTGTGCGCGGATGGCACTCGCGTTCCCAGCAACGTCTGCTGCGCGTTCATCGCGGTCAGTGGATGCAGCTGCGCCTCCAGAGAGAACGACGCTCATGCTGTTGCAGGTCGCCCAAGATCTGCAGGCGAACATCTTCCAGAATATTTGCGGCGAGGATTCCCATGAGGCTCTGCGTCTCACCTTCCGTTCGTACTTGACTTCCGCGGAGATTCACATTTTTTGACTTCCTTTTTTCCATTTCAGACGACGCTATCGCGATCAGTCAATCTCAGGGCCCTTCTGCGTTGAGTTCTTTCCTTCTCTGATTCTTTCCATCTTCTCACAGAATACACATTCTGTAGCGGTGGCGGAGCTGACGGCAGCATGCTCCTGTTCCCCACGGTACGCTTCTGCTTCTGCCGTGGCTATATCTGGTGCTGAGCTTGTATTGAATCATTCAGGTCGAGCCCAACTTTGGCGCCAACAACGGAATTGACGACAGCGTGAACAACCTGATCCCCATCCTTGCCCGTCACAACGTCTCGGCTGGAGATTTGGTCCAGTTCGCCGGCGCAGTCGCTGTCGGAAACTGCCCGGTACGGCCCTGATGCATTTACCCAGCAATCAACACATAGCTTACTGATATTCCTGATCAGGGTGCTCCTCGTCTCGAGTTCCTCGCCGGCCGCAAGAACGCTGTTGCTGCAGCCGTCGACGGCCTGATTCCTGTGCGTGCGACTGCGATCGCGGTTTCCTCTCTTGATTCGCAAGCTGACACACACTTCCCCCCTTAGGAACCGTCTGATTCGGTCACCAAGATCTTGGCCCGCTTTGCTGACGCGGGAAACTTCAGTCCCTTCGAGGTCATCTCTCTGCTCGCCAGCCACACTGTTGCCCGGGCCGACCACGTCGACCCCACCGTTGGTGCCGCGCCGTTCGACTCGACCCCCTTCACGTTCGACACCCAGGTGTTCCTCGAGGTCCTGCTCAAGGGTGTCGGCTTCCCGGCCCTCTCGAACAACACCGGTGAGGTCATGTCGCCGCTGCCGCTCACTTCCGGCAACGACACCGGCGAGTTGCGTCTGCAATCCGACTTTGCGCTCGCCCGCGACCCGCGCACGGCCTGCTTCTGGCAAGGATTCGTCAGTGAGTCCCAATTTGGCAACTTCTAGTGGCGTGGTGGGTGGCTGACGCTCGGGTGTCAGATGAGCAGGAGTTCATGGCCTCGAGCTTCCGCGCTGCGATGTCCAAGCTGGCGATTCTCGGCTCCAAGCGATCGGATCTCGTTGACTGCTCTGCGGTCGTTCCCATCCCCAAGCCCGCCGTCAACAAGCCCGCCACCTTCCCTGCCACCAAGAGCGCCAAGGATCTCCAGCTCACCTGCAATGCGAGATTCCCGACTCTGACCACCGACAGTGAGTTCGCGTGCCTGCCCCTGCCCCTGCCAGCAGGATACTGACCATCCCGGTGTGTTTTCGCAGAGGGTCCCACGGAGACGCTCATCCCGCACTGTGTCGACGGCGGCCAGAACTGCCCTGGAATCCAGTTCGCTGGCCCGGCCTGAGGCTACTGCGACCCCTCATATCAATTGTCATCGGTGCCCACATTCATTCCCCGCGCACTCCGGTTATAGTCTATATATGTATGCTGAAGAAGTTCCCTCCTTTCATCCGCGCCGAGCTGAGAATATCCACTATCGCTACTACGATATTTGATTTCGCAGACATGTTTTATTAAGAATGTTTATACTTGCGATCGATCCCTCGTGTGAACCCAGATTGAGATGAAGAAAAAAGATTGGTTCTAAAAGTTGGAAGCAGTGGTCGAAACATTCATCTAGCTCTAAGGACTGGGGCCGACTCTGCCATTTGACGCGTCCGGTCACAATCACGTGGGGAGTCTCTCACGTAGCGTCCGCATTCGATCGCCAACTACAATCTTGAGCGCAGGGGAACAAGATGACTACATGTCTATAAGTACCTGTTGCGTTTTCGCATGCCTATTTGGCCAATGGCTATCGTGAGTGCACTCAAATGGTTTGAACAGATACTGTCGTCTGCCAGTGGGCTTAGACCGAGCAGAAAATCCTGCAATGATCTTCACGGGATGCGGAACGGGAACGTGACTTGCTGGTCGGGATGCGTAGAGTCTCGCCAGTTTCCAAGCCAAGGTATGTGCTCATGGAAAACGGCATGTAAACCGACAAGATCGTAGTGATGTCAGGCATATGCAGAGATCACGATCCAAAGACTAAGCGTTGGGGGAGAACACTGTCTGAATCGTGTATGTGCTTAGATTTGAACAGGCATTGCAATCCGACTACTACTACGCTACTGTTTCACCCGCTAAAGGGGAAAGCAGCCGGGCTCTTGAAGCCATTGGCTCCCACCGCACGCACCCCAAACTGCACATTATCCTTGGAGAGCAAGACTGTCGTCGAAGACACGTTGCCGACAGGAACAACGTGGGTCCAAAGCGGCTCCTCAGTGGCTCTCCAGACAACCTCGTAGCCAGCAGCAGCGGCATCCGGCGTCCACCGGAGCGTCGAGTTGTTCGTCAGCACACTCGTGTCAAGGGTCAGCCCCTTCGGCGTCCCCGGCGCCTGCGCGAGCGACCAGAGGGCCACCCCGTTGACCTTGGCGACGCGCGCGTTGAACTCGAAGTCGCAGAACTCGATCAGATCCCCGAACTGCACACCGTTCACGACGCGGACGTCCTGGTGCTGGTGCGCGAAGTTCTCGTGCGGCTCGGTGAATCGTACAGCGGGGTAGCCGTGCGCGATGAACGACTCGTGGTCCCCGCCGCGCAGGAACCGGTCGGGGCGGTAGATCATCTGTACTATTTCGCAGAAAGAATGATTGGTTATGAGTCGAGCCGATATCGGGATATAGCGCACCGTTCATTTGAGTGATCGCGTTCGAAGCCACTTCGACCACGAATCTCCCGAGCTGGCGGATCGGCGAGTCGTTCTCCGCACCAGAGCTGATTCGGCGATCGATCGTGGCGAGAGTCTCTGTGTTCGGGATACCCTGGGCGAACATGCGAATGTTGAATGGATCGCGGGTACCGTCATCTCCCGTCGAGCTGCCCACGATATCGTTCTGGCGCGATTTCAGTCACCGAAGCCACAAGCAAAAAGGGGGGATGGATATAGCATACATTGAGCATACCCTGGACATCGGCACTTGCGTTGGCGAGTTTGGCAGCCATGAACGCCGAGCCAAACAGCCCTTGCTCCTCGCCAGCCACGGCGGCGAACATGATGGTTGCAGCGGGGCTGTGACTCGCCATCACTCTAGCCAGCTCCATGGCCACAGCGACGCCGGAGCCGTCATCGTCTGTCGCGACACTCAGCAGTAGCGCTCGCAGCGGGCGGCATCCACGTACCGGCTCCGGGAGAGTCATCCAAGAAGTTCGAGTTGTTCGTCACACGGGAATCATAATGGCCGGACACAACGTAGATGCGGTTTGGGTCTTTCGAGCCCTTGAGCGTGGCGACGACATTGCTGATATTGGTCGTCTGGATGATGCTGCCTGTAGGTTGTTGGATGTAACTCGGCACCTAGGGGAATCCGCTCAGTTCACAGATCAAGCAGAGAGAACATGGAGAGCGCCCGGTACTGACAGCGACCGTCATCCGCCCACCCGACGTCGCCGCGAAGCTGCGCATCTCCGCTGCGATCCAGTCGCGGGCCGCGCCGATCCCACGGACAGGGTCGGTCTGGTTCGACATCGTGTTGCGCGTTCCAAACGACACGAGCTTGGTGATGATCGCCTCGATGCGCGCGGGGTCGATCTGCGCCATCATCCCCGCGAGCTCGCGGTCGGGCTGCTGGGGCACGAGCGCAGCTCCGGGGCCGGGAGGCCAGGAGTCGGGCGTGAGGCCGAGGAGGGTGTTGTCCAAGGACGCGACCTGCGCAGACACTGGGATGCAGATTTGAGCGGGAGTAGGGACACCGAGACCAAGTCAGCCGGCCAGACTACGCAACGCACCGCAGGACGCGAGAATCACAGTTAGAGCGTAGAGATGCATTGCGCAGCCAGGATTTCTCTCCCCCCGTCATAGATGTACCATGCACGCAGGAAAGACACACGCGGTGCCCTCAGTCATCCGGAATCGGTTACTGGATTGGGCGGTTCACGAGACAAAGCAGAGAGAAGTTATCGGGAGCCACTGGGAAATATGCGAAATAGACTGGGAGAAGGCCTATTCTGAGCTCAGGCCGCGGCAAATAGCCCATATGGCATTGGTCGAGAGCAAGTTGTTCCGGTGCTCACCGCACAGCCATTGACCACAACCACTCCTCGTCAGAACTGATTAGTCTTGCCAGAACGCAATGACTGGAGACTAAAGCGACAATATTGGGACGGGGGCAAGCAGCCAATCGCCAATCGCCAATAGGATCAGCAATAAGATACATCAATGTTTCCGCGCGACCCGCTTATCGAAAATGAGCTATGCGCCCTGCGTCGCAGGCTGTCGCAGGCCCTCGCCCGGAAAATCCCACCTGTCACATGTCCGGCACTGGAGCCTGCACTCGTCCCGAGTCTCATCGCAGATCTACGGGAGAGGGGGGAGACTCCCCGGCCCGGACGCGTAGGTTCCAGACGAAGCACTCGAGGTTGGGGCAGCCCCCCGCTTCTGATGCCGTCAGCGCGAGTTGCCCTGGGACTAGATCGTGAGACACGCGTCACAGTATTCGCGGTCTTGGGTCTGGTGTGTGTGCTTGGATGAAGTGAAATGGCACGAACTGTTTGTTGTGTACGTGTCAGATGTGCCTGACCAGATCTGCTTGGCGCGCGACCGACTAGCAGTACCGGGGTGTGAGCAGCGCAGACTCTTGGGGGATGTGGACGAAGGTGTGCTCCTTCTGGTCCGATATTGCTGAGGTTTCGGAGGGGTGTGCTGGTCGCGTAGAAGTATGATCTTGCCACTCGATAGGATAAGGGGAGTTGCTGAGGGCGGAGGGATGGATGTTATAACGGATGTGCCATCGAGGCTGAGCGGGTTCGTTGGTTGCGCCGGGCCAGATTTTCGACTTGGAAAGGAATGGGGACTGCAGGCAACGAAATGGCTTCGTCTGGTACCGAGATACTCTAAGTTTTTGAGCAATCCCAATCCAGCTCGAGATCTGTCTAAGACCAATCGTCGATGGTGATGCGCTGATGCATAGAAGAGAACGTGTAGGCGAAGTCATGTTTGAGAAGAACGAAGAACAACAGTACATGCTGTGGACAGCGCCAAAGGAGAACAACCCCTCAGAGCGCGCGTCCTGTCCGAAAACTTCAGGCAAATGATGTCCAGTGCGCGGCACGACCTCGGGCATTCTGCGGAGGTGCAAGCAGTCTCACAGTCCGACGAGTTGATCCATGAGCAGGATCAAATACGTCATGGTCCCTGTCGTACGTGGAATCGCTAGGTGGAGTTTCGAACTCAATCCATCGCAGAAACGGATGCGGCCGTCACTCACCAGTTGCCTGAGCCAGCGTCACAGACGAAGAACTCCATAGACAGATGAACAAGGAAGGAGGAGGCGAGGTAAACAGAGGAGCGAGCTTCGTAAGGGCAGAATCGACACGCGCAGCGAGGGCGCAAAGGCCAGAAAAGACCCTGCGGGAGGTGTCCCCTTGTAGACCGTTTCGGCCGCAGTCGAGCGAACGTCTTCGATTTCCCGTTATGAGCCCATCGGTGTCCTCGAGTAAGACATCAAACTCGGAGCTGCAAGCGAGTCTCTATGACCTAAGACCATCGCTGTGAAGCGCGTCGCCCATATCCCCTGGCCGAGAATCGATGACTACACCAGGTGAGAGCACCGCCCGTTTTCAGGTGTTTCAGGAGACAGAGAAAGTAGTGATCCATTCCCCGAGCAGTAACGATCGTAGGGAAAACTTTGCGCCACAGACTCGGACTAAATACCCCAGAGCTCGATGCTTCTCGTTCCTGCGAGTCGTTTGGGTTGCTGGCCTGATTCAAAAGCGACCAATACCAGATAGGAAGGTAGTGCCGTGCTTAAAGATCATAGCTGATTCGCAGGATCCAGTCCAAGTTTAAGATTGGGACCCGGCGAATCTGTAACTCCTGGTCTGTGGCACTAGGACTCTTAGTGAGAATTGCGGTGATGGCGGGCCGACTTGAACAGTGGTGATGGCAGATTACGATCACGTGCTGTACTGTGCTGTTTGGCAACGTTCGTTTGCTCAAGAGCAGGAATGTGTGCAATATTCCCACCCCTTCTTTTCCTCGCACCACCACAGTAGCCCCCCATCCCAATGGCAAAGACTGAGACTGGTACGCGTTATCGCCCCCAAAATACATCAGCTGATCTTTTTTTCTGCACTAATAGAGACCAAGACCAAAACCGCGACGAGATCGGCAAATGCGAGGACGAAAAAGGCCCCCGCTGGTCAGTAGCGCGTTTTTGCCGTGGGCATGGCTACGATGTACTCATGATGCATCTACCAGACGGTGTCGAGAAGAAGAAACGCGAGCCTTCTGCGTACAACCTGTTCGTTAGCGCGAACATGAAACAGTGGATCAACGACAACCCAGGGAGGCCGCGCCCTGAGGCCATGAAGGCTGTATGTCTGCTGCCCTGATGCCCCGTCCTCGTGTCATCTGA
This sequence comes from Mycena citricolor, assembly GCA_963692855.1. Taxonomy (NCBI): domain Eukaryota; kingdom Fungi; phylum Basidiomycota; class Agaricomycetes; order Agaricales; family Mycenaceae; genus Mycena; species Mycena citricolor. Next base: position 51,188 of record CAVNYO010000037.1, on the reverse strand, counting down.
CGCTGACATCTATCGCTTGTTATAGGTTGCCGCGATGTGGGCTGACGCCCCGGAAAACCCGAAACGCGGACAGCCGGTGGTCAAGCGTGCGCCGAAGGAAAAGGCACCGAAGAAAGCGAAGGAGACAAAGGCGAAGCCCAAGCCCAAGAAGAAGAAGGCCGATTCTGAAGAGGAAGAGGACGTCGAGGAGGATGAGGATGAGGAGGATGCCAAAGAAGAAGACGATGAAGAGTGAAGTGAGTATTCATCTCACTGCGACCTATCATCTCTTTCTGACGGTACTTCAGAAGCCTCTGTCTCTCATCGCGCGCAGATGCGTGCATGCTCGATGTACCCCAGTTGCCATGACCGCCTATCCTTATTCGTGTTGTCTGTGTGTACCTGTAATCCCCTTTTACTGTCACTTCTCTCTTCGTTTAGCAAAAACTCCCTTCTGTAATGGCGCTCATATCACAACTCGTTTCGAATGCAACTGTTCTCGGTTCTTGTTCCGACTTTTCTCCCTCTTTCCCCCGGCGCCATTCGAGTTGTTCAAGAGGCTTTGATCCAAGAGTCTCACTTAGCGTGCATTGAGACTGCAACAGACCAAGGACCTCGTGCACATGCCTGATCGTGGCGTACATGCGCTCAATCATATCACTGGCTTAGCGGCCCACGCTGGTGTGTGCAGCGCTGGCCAGCAGCAGCAAGCCGACTCGCTGGTCTCGTCAATCATCTGTGCTTGTATGCGGGCGGATCTGCATCGGTAGTCAGTCCTGGAGCCCCAGATATGAAGCACACCACATGCGCATATATCCACTCCCGAATTTTTGCTTCCCCAGGGAATTGGCTACATTCCAACTCCGCTTGCTTCTTTCGGTCTACTGGGATATCCACGAATCAACGCCGACCAAGAGATGGAGCTCAAGCTCTATTCTTTGCGTCTGTTCTAAAGCGGTCTTGACCCTAAATAACTCACCGCGTGCTATGCTTGGTCAAGATTGCCTCTGCTCGGGACGATCTCCGTCAAACTCGCGAATCGCGATGCGAGATGGCTGACATAGATTGATTGCGGGCAGTAGAAACAGCTAGCTACTCTAAATTTAAAAATAAAATAGTAGTAGGCTGTCGCGTGGTAGAAATATATGTAGCATCTGAGATCCTTCCACTTCAACTAACTAACGGACACGGAAATAAGGGAATAATGGTTACGCGGGGGGAGGTGAGTGGTAAGTGGTAATATGATACACGACGTCAATGTGGTCTAATAAGTAGCGTGCGGTTGAAGATGCAGGTGAGGAGGATGGGGTAACATGAGGCGAGAAAAGGAAAACCCAGAAAACAGAATATGCGCTCGGATCAAGCAGGCCCATACGGTTGCCAGGCCTCGCCACCACGGTTGCCCATGTGCGACTGCATTTGAGAAGGCCCTTGAGTGAGACTATACACGGTCCGGCCATCGCTGGACTCGGTCGTGCTGCCCTCGATGGTGGGTGCGGCGGTGACGTACGAGCCCGCAGCCGTGCTCACATCGGGGTAGCTGCTGCCCATGTCGCCCGACCCTTGCTGCGGAACCTGCAGCGTCGGAATCGGAATTCCAGCGGGCTCAGGCATCATCAGCATGTTATCCGAGCTGGGCGGGCGCGACACGGTGCGTTCCGATAGCTGCTGGGTCGACGGTGCGGTGAAAACCGACAGCTGTGACTGCGAGGACAACAGATACGATGACGGAGCTGGCGCAGGAAGCCTCTCCGGGGACACCTCTGGCGAGCCTTCGGACATGGTCTCCAGCACCGGCGGCTGTGCGGACAGGGGTTGTGCGTGCAAAGGCATACCGAAAGTGTGATTCTCGACACTGCTTGGGACAGCGTCCGAGGCGCTACCAGATCGAGAATGCGAGTTGGTCCGTGAATCCGATAGATCCTCCTCCAGCCTTGCCATCGATGAGTTGGCCCGATTGCGCATGGCAACTTGAACAATTTCGATCGAAGACTGGGATGCCGCGCCAATGTTCTGCAACAGAGACTGAGCTCTTGACCGGGCCGAAACAGAAATCAACGATTCAGCACGAGATCTGGATGACGAAGTTCCTGAATGCGAGTGTGTTCGCGAGTGCGACGAACTGGATCCATAACCCCTTCGACCCGACACATTGCTGGCCCTGTGACGTAACGCAGTGAAAGAGGACCGAGGACTGGGCGCAGCAGAAAGTGACAATAAGCCGAGCTGGTCTTCGCGCTCCGCTTCGTGTGAGCCCTCCGACTCGGTGATTTCCGGCTCGTCAGGAAGCGGTGGCTCCAAGACGTTGGGCGCAACCACCCCAAACGCATCAGTTACGCGACTGTCCATTCTACCACGTGATCTGGGGAAATCAATAGGTGGTCCAGACGACGAAGACGAAGACTCCGAGACGGTATTAGGCACGGTACGCGAGCGAGTCCTGCTTCGCGGATGGCGTGGTGGCATCGGAATCGCACTGGCCGCACTATTGTAGCGTATCCCGCCCTCCCTGCTTTCGAGGCCGGAACTGCTGAGAGTGTGTTGGGACTGGGGTGACTGCGATTCACTCGATTCCGGGTTCCCAGTAGACTGCGTCGCCCGGGAGAACGTTGAGCGTGCATTCTGTGACTGCGTCGACCGAGTGTTGTGCGAAACGGGAGTCATGTGAGACGCCGCACCCGACGACCCGCTGCGAGCGTGACCGCGATTGGGGTGCCGGAATTGGAAGGGATAACGAGATGCGACAGGCTGTCCTAGACTCGACATGGAACCCGAAGCCCGTCCTGACGAAGGGCCTTCGCTGAGCATCCCTTCAAGCATCTCTTCATCGTCCTCATCCTCGTCTTCTTCATCCTCGTCTTCATGCTCCACTTCCTCCAAACTGCCACTCGAGTCTTTGCTGTCCGTTGGCTCCGGAGACGGCGGGAACGGTACCCGATCTTGCGAAGACACCTGCGCTCCCGGAGTCGTGAACGGATACGGCAATGCCATCAGCGGCGCGGAAGGCCCAGTCGACGGCTCCCTGGAGGACCGATTCACCACCTTGGGGATGATGTCTGCAAACTCAGGGCCCTTCTCGCTGATTGGCGTGTCGAACAAATCGCCAGAAAGAGCACCCCGGCGAGCAGCTGCGGGCACCGTTGGCAACCCAATACCCGCCATGATCTGTTCCATCCCATCCACAGGTTTGGGCTCTATGGCCTGGGAAACGGCCGCCGCCTCCTCCTTGTGTTTGCCAGTCCACCGTGGTCGCACAGTGAGACAGAAATCGAAGGTGTCTTGGACTCGGAGAGCAGTAGCCATCCTCCAGCTCCAAGGCAGCGCTTCCAATTCTGAAACGTTGTCGCTGAACGCCGACATCCGTTTCTCTGCTTCCTCTTCCTCCCAGCGGTTCCGAGGGCCGCAGAGACCAGCACAACCAGCACCACTCAGAATCCAAAGCCCGATCCTAAACACGTTCAGCACGACAAACGCGCCGTTACAGGAGCACTCACCAGCTGATCAGAACCACCAACGCCTTCCAGGCCGCCCATACCGCGCTAGCAATCAGCACACCGCGAGAGTACCCAGTCAAGGTCCCATCCGCACGGAAGAATGTCTCGTCCCGGTTGGACGTTCCGGAATCCGACATCGCCACAACGAGCGGATCCGGGGACCAGAATCCCAAAAGCAGCGCCAGGCACAATCCTGCACGGGGAAGAAGCAGAATCACGGTGGGCAGATTCTGGGAGTATAACCAGAACGTTTCAGCCAATCCATCTCGCATACCGCCATGCTCGCCGAAAAACGCAGACCAGCGCAAATGCTGCATGAAACAGAAGTTGGCATAGGACGATAGGCACACAAAGTTGAATGCAGGGGATGAAAGATAGAGCGGTAGCATGACAGGGCGTTCTGTGCACAAAACAAATTAGACGCAGTGAAGTGAAGATGTGGAGAAGTGATACGCACTGACACGCCATCGCCGAGCGAAAGAATACACCAACTCATAAATAACGAAGACAGGAAAGATCCAAACCAACCAGCATGCGGCATAGGCCGCAGCAGCCAACTCCCAATTGCGACCGGAACCAGGCACACCGGGAGCTAATGGGTTGGGAAACTTCGCGATCCTTGTCCAGGATTAGCCCATTTGATAATACGCCGATCAGAGATGAGCTCACTGAATTAACATGAACACGGCATTGAAGTCGAAGAAAGTTTGCAGTGGTATGTGTGCGAACACAAGCAGTGGAAACAGCAAGAAGTAGAGACGGGACTTGAATCCGGGGTTCTGCACCAGTTCGAGGTGCAGTCCCTTGGCTTTGAACCGTGGCTGAGGTATCCGTGGGTGCGCCTGTTCGTGTGAGCCAGCAGGAAGAGGCACACCCATTCCCCGCGACCAAACACGGGGCGCGGGGACCCCAACCTTCGTCTGGTCCGTGGGCTCACGCCGATCCTTCTCGGCACCGTACGACGCGTCGTGGTCGTTCATACTGACAATGCGCACGGACCGCGGCGTCGCCTTCCTCCCCCCAACAAACGGCTGCTCGCTCGGTCCCGCATCATTGATCGACCCTTGGAACGTCGAGGCCGGCGCTGGATGGAGTGGGCGCTTGGGAAGCCACGATGGATAGCCCTCCGAGTCTTTCGACATACTGCGACACGCGGCGGATCCAGACGAGGGCTCCTCTGAGTTGTTGTTATCCGCCTGCAATTGCTCGAGCAGGGAGTCCACCCCGGCCACGGACGAGTCGTTCGAGGGCGAATCTCTGGTCGGCTGTCGCGACATTCGTATAGATAAAAGAAGAAGGTTAGTAAGAACGAAGAAGGCGTGTGGCGCGCGCGAAGATGTGATTTTTTTGGAGTTTTGGAGGCGGCGGCGTCTGGGGGGAACGACGCGACGACACGGGCACTCGGGAAGGAGCGCGAAAGCCTCGTGTATGATGGGACGGCCTTGCCTCGTGTCCTGCCTATACGGGGAGGCCGGCAGATGGCGGGAGGAAGAACAAGAAATCCTTGAACAAATTGATGGGCCTCACCTGACTTTGTGTATCGCACCGTTATCTCCTTTGGATAAATACCCCCGGAATCAAAATGGAGGAGAAAGATGCCGCGGAAGCAGCGTGTGAGAGAGAAGGGGGCTTCGCTTTGCGAGAAGAGAGTGTAGACGAGCTACTTTAGTTATAGAGCAGGTGGTCGTGGTTGGTATTAACGCGGGAACATGCGGTAAGCTTCTTCGTACGTCGTCATAGTAAAGTTAACTCCGTGGGAGTTTTTGAAAGACTCCTAAACAAGTCTCATCGACTACGGCAAATCACCGCGACCGAAGATAGCCGGCTACACACCGCCTACGATAGTGGTGTGATATGATACTATCGCATTACACCTTTCCGCCGCAGCCCTCCGGATTCAGATGCACCTGGATGACTTGCGGCGTAACCATTTCAAAACGGAGAGCAGATGATCGGGGCGAACGGTCCCGGAGTGCCCAACGACTGTCAAGCTTGGAATGTAAAGGAAGTCCCCGCATGAAAAGCGAAGCAAGCAGCCCAATCGCGGCGACTCCCATCAGAACAGTCCAGACCATCGCTAGACTATCTGCCAGCGCGATCTGTACGTCCATTCGCTCTGGGGCTGGGAGAGAGGCCAACCGTGGGATGACATCATAGGCAACTGAGGCCGCTCCGTGCGGTAGTTGTTGCAAGAATGCGGCTGAAAGTCGTACCCTGAGTTGATTGTCAAGGACGGCGGCTCCAAGTGTCAAACCCCAGCTGAACTTTGTTATTAGCATGCGACATTTGAGCAAAAACGGCACGCACACGCCTGCAAAAGAGCCGGAAAATGCCAGAAACGCCAGCGCTCGAGCACTTTGAGAGACAGGCAGCGGCGCCTGAACGGGGAACATGGTCGTCGAGTACTTCAATCTGAAGCCCATCAGAAGGGGACGCGCGTAGGAGCTGCATGTGTTTACCCCAATCCGACACCGATGAGCGCACTATACGCCACTGCATGAGCGATCGGCGTGTTTTGTCTGACAGTTCTCAGCAGTCCAAGTCCGATGAGAAGGATACACCAGCCGGTCCACATCTGCGGTCGATAACGGCCGGTTTTGGTTACTGATACCCCGGCAAACACAACAGCTGGGGCTAATGCAGCCACCCCAAGACCGAGAACGGCAGATCGAAGAGCCGACGTATCTTTGCACCCTTGAAAATAGACAGGTAGAAGATCTGTGGCCCACGAGTCAGTAATGGGCTATATGAGCTACTACAAGTCTTACAGATGACACAGATTGTGACGAGGCTGACTATAGATGCTTGAGCATAGCTGCACTAGGGTCAATTGACGAAAGCTAGACATCTAGATATGATGACAGACCCACTCAGTGTCGTTCGGTTGCTCATGATAATAAATGGCACCTGACATAACTCGTCAGTGCCGAGTGGAAGCCAGAAGAGACCCCATCGTACCAGAGGCTCATTCGCCAACGTTGCTTCATAGAGCATGAATAAAGCTAGTCCAAGGAGTCCACACCAGAGCGGAAGGAGCAATGGTAAAGAAATCCAGGGCGCAACAGAACCACCCCATGTCAAGCCAGCTGTGCAAGAAACAGTGCTAGCGATGACCAGTGCGTTCCCACTGCAGTCCTGATATCAGAGTCCGTGATGCGGTAAAAAATTACAGAGACATACATCCAGTCCAATCGAGATAGCTTGTTACGGATCGTTCCATTTGGGGTCGGAAGTTGGAGAAAGAGCAAGACACACAGGGCTGCAACGAAGCAAATAGGCAGATTGAGATCTACTGAGAGTGAGTCCTGAGAGCAGATCATCGAAGATCTGCACAGAAAAGCCATCGCCAAAAGCCTTGAGATGCCACACTACCACCGATCATAGGTTCAACCACAGCAGCGACACACCAGGTTCTTCCCAAGGTAAAGTCAGAGCAGTCAAACAAGGCGATCAAAAATAAACACACAGTCCAGTAAAAACACCGTAAACACCTCGTTCTTCGAGAGTCACCAGATCTGCCAGGATTATAAAAGACAAGGAGCGGATCCCGCCGCCTCCGAGTCCTTGTACTGCACGACCAGCGAGGAACAACGATTGTTCCTTCGCAGCCCCACAGAGCCCACTTCCAAGCGCAAAGAGAGTCACACAAAGAAGCATCGCGTGCTGTCTCCCGAAGACTTCTGCCAGTCCTCCGCTCATGGGAAGAAATGCGGTCGACGCCAGGGTATATGCGGTCCCCGCCCGAACGAATCCCGACATATGGAGATCATGGGCAATCACAGGCAGGGCAGTGGAGATCGTGGTCATCTCTAGAGCAGACGCAAAGAGTGAGATGCATAGAGCAACAAAGATGAGCCAGAACGCGGGTCCTCGACGTGAACATGCCATTTGAGATGGGAGGATAAGAGTCGGAGGGAGTAGGAAAGGACGGTGTATTTGAGCTACCGAGGAGAGCGGGGCGTTGTCGTGTATACTGAAATTACTGAACGGGTGGTACGTGCTCAGACTGGAAGTCATTGAGCCGAGCAACGGGCGACTTGGGGGCCAGGAGGTTTCATCGGCTACGCAGCTTGAACCTCGGCTTAAAGTGGTAGGCTTGCTATCCGTGCGGGTTCAGCCATCGCCCATTGTATCTTCATTCCTGGGGGGCGATGAGATAGACCCAATACTCGTCCACCCCAGGGATTTGCTTGGGAATCCGCTATTCCATGTCGACTTGGCTCATATGGCAGTGTTCCAACCCGTGAAAGCTGAAAGACTTCGATTTTACCCTTCCTTGACGCTCCTGCTGAAGGCGGAACTGAGTTCAGGGTTTTTGCGTTCATGCGAAGCAATTGAACAAGATAAGACTTGGACAAGCACTTAGCAGCCCCGATCAAAGTCACAGTGGCACATGGAGACAAAGATCGCGTGCATGATGTACAGTCAGCCTTGGAATGTCATCTACAATCCATCTTGCTTCTTCTTCCGAGTCGTCTCCATCAACCTCTGACGCCTCAGAAACTCTTTACATAGAGTTGTAGGAGGCTCTTACCCACAGAAGTGGACATCCATACTCAGCCGAGAGGCACCAGTCTTTTCCATGTCTGAACGGGTGTCGATTGCCGCCCGGGTGTTTTCCATCCCGGAACTCCGGCTGCTCGTGCTTGCGCATATCGCTGCACCAGGCAAGCGCATCCTGTACCCGAGGGATTCAGACGCACTGGCTAACTTCGCACGCGTGTCTCGCGTCGTCTCGGATGATACGCTCTCTGTTCTGTGGAGAGCAATAGCCCGGCCTGATGCACTTGTGAAGCTTCTGCCGTCCGATGCCTGCCTCTTTCAAGACTCACAGGTCAGTGCCTTCGATCTCGAAATGTTTTCCTGTATACAGCAGTGACATCTCTTCCAGTACCGTCTCGCACGCCCTCTGACAGAGGCCGATTTCTCCGTCTTCGACAAATATGCTCGTCGTATTCGTTACGTCGACTTCTCCAACTCAAGTCAGCTTCTGGCCAGAGGATGTGAGCTATTCCCATATATCAAGGCTTTTCGGGATCCCATTCTTCCTTGCCTCGTCGACTTTCGTTGGGAAGTGGCCGTCGCAAATGGTTCCATAGGAGCCTTTCATCTTCTATCTCGGACAGCCTGCTTGCCTAGCAATGAGCTTTCGCTGCTGATGTGGTCCGAAATCGAGCACCCGCCAGATGAGGAGATATCCACTGCTCTTGTCCAATGCATCGATCTATTCAATGATCCCGCTTGTCCATGGATGCCCGATGTGAAGAGGCTCACATTACGCACGCTGGGGTATCTTCCCGCAGTTGGAACTGCTGTCCAGGGCTTGAGTAATCTGGAACACTTTTCGTGTGACCTCTGCATGGATAGACAGCTGCTGAACAAACTGGCCATTCTTCCTCGATTGAAGTCGATCGACTTGCGCTGGCTTTTATCTGATGTCGCTCGAAGCCTGATTCCAAGCCGGCCAAGCTTCGCCGCAATCGAATCTTTCCGGCTTTTGGGTGCTATCGATTCGATCTCAGCCACTCTTCCCTTGATTACCTCGATTGAGTTGACCACTGTTCGCCTCGGCATCAAAGGACTGGAGCTGAACGGGTTGGACTCGTCCTTGATTACTCTTTTGGTTCCTCCCTCGGTGCCGGCGCGAGCTTTGTCGCTGCGGCACTTCCATCTGGTGGGGCCATCCTTCCGGCACCTGGTGGCATCCTTACCAAACCATTTGGCTCTGGGCGACTTCGCGCCTCTGTGTTCGTGCCACGCACTGGAAACGTTCTGGATCGATATGAGCCTCAACGAAGTCGTCTGTACCGATGTCGACGTCCATGCTATGGCCGAAGCATGGCCGAAGCTCATTCGACTCTCGATCAACGGCCCGCTTCGTGCCATGGTCAACCGAAGTCCTCCACGAGCTCGCTTATACACGCTTTGGTCATTGGCGATTCATTGTCCTCGCCTGAGCGATCTTAGCATCGAGATTGACGCTCGGGTGACAGACCCGTTCTATGCTACTTCAACGTCAGTTGTTAAGGGCTCTGAAATGGAGCAAGTGTCATTCCACTTCTCTCCTTGCGGAGAACCAGAGATGGTTGCCGCATTTCTTCGCGTGGCATTTCCTGGGCTCTCCCTATCTGCATTCAGCGCCCATTCGAATTTGAACAACCCGGAGGATCAAGCGAGATGGGTCGATGTTGGAAGGATGCTCGAGTGAATGTATCGTGTCGTATCTAGATTTCCTGAAGAAAATGCACTGAAAGGGCATCACGCTCTCCGTAATGTGTTAGACGGTCACGCGTTTTGCGCGCCGCGCATACCTTCCTGAAATTGGTTTGACCGTATTTGGCTAACGATTGGCTTGAGCGCCTAATTCAAGTCCTTGCTTCTCCATGTCAACGATAATGACCATGAACCTCGCCCACGAAGTACCTTCTACGCAGGATTCACGCCAATCCGTATCGCAGTCCTCACCACCGTGGACTCTCGGCGCGACCTTTCCAACCTCTTCCGTTCCCGCTCTCTCTCCATCAAGGAAGAGACCTCGCCTAGCAGAGAGTCACGATGTCCCTCCATGGGAATGCGATCCCGTCTCTGGGATCGTGCATACATCGGGATGTATGACCTGCCGCTCATACATCTCCCACATGACCGAGGCGAAAGCCGCGGCCGAACCCACCATCCAGCGCGCCCTGAAACAACTCGAGAAGCAAATGGACACTTACTTTTTCGACGGCCTCCAAGAAGGCCGAAGACAGCAACAGGCGACCGATCAGGCGCGCATTGAAGAGCTCGAGCGCGCTCTGAACGGCGCGACCTCCAGGATCGCGTCGTTTGAGATGCAATGGCACGACGTCACCGAGCAACTTCGTGCGACGCGTCAACCATTCGTCGGCCCTCACCAACAGTTTGTGCCTCAAGAACAGACCCGCGACGCGACGCGTTTTGGCTCTCTATCCGATCAGTTGCCTGCCATGTCGACCGCCGCGAATTTCCCAGCGCCCTGTCTCGCCTCCAATTCCGCTGCTATCCCCGAATCCTCCTCCATCTCACGTCTCCCCACATCTGAGGCCCCTCACTCTCGTCCAAGCAATCTCCCTCCTCGGCCCACGAAGGAAGTCATTGCTTCGTCGGGCGCGCTTCAGTCGCGTTCACTTAGTGCTTCTGCCGCGTCTGTTTCGATCGAAAATCCTCGTAACCTCCGGCAACTCCAGCATCTGATGGCTCAGGCCCACCGACCTGGACACGAAGACCACCTCGCTAAAGTGAAAATGCTCTGTGCGGAAGCACACAACACTCCACGGGAAGAAAAGACCGAGCTACACCGCTACATCCTTTCGAATTGGCGCAATCCTGAGCAAGCAAGCAGCTACTCGCCCGGATCGGCAGCTGCGCCGAACGGCGAACACCTCCCTCCCGCTGCACACGGTGCCTCTACTCTCATGGGACGAAACAATCCTCGCATCGACGATCCTGTTGAGGTCTGGCACGAATTCTTGTGCACTTACCCCGGCTCTTGGCCACGCGGAGTGCGCAAAGTGGCCGATGGTAGTCCTCACCTCGGTGACCTGAAGGCGAGTCGGGTGGTCGCTCGTCTGCGGCCGACTTTGGGATCCCACGGGGACAGCACTGCGCGTGGCGAGTTCATGACCTGCACCGTGCAAATGTTCGCGTCACCAGGAATGTACAAGGACCTTCTGCGCCGCAACTCGATCTCTGTTGCATCGTCGCTCACATATTCCGCCTACAATTCGTCGAATATCGGGCCCACTGCCGTGGCCCGCCACTTTGCTACTGCCGGCATTACGGTGGATTGGGCGGTCATGCATCTAGAACCTTGGGCGTACGAGTACCAGATGGCTGTGTCGAATCCACCAGAAGCATCCAGCCACCGGTCGTCCCGGTCGACTTCGACCAAGCCTTCGTCGTCGTCTACGTCGAAATCTTACCACGATCATCGCCGACCACCCACCAGGCCTTTCCACGACTCGAAGAACCACGACAGAGGACGTGAAACTTCTCGTCAGCGGCGGAACAGTTTCGAGGAAGATCGCTTCGGTTGGAGGTGACATGTCAACTTGAATTTTGCACTGTAACGAATACTGTACTCCGTGTATCCGCATCTTGTAATAGCCCTGCCTCGCTCGTGTTTGAATTCCAAAGTATGTACGTAGATGTCGAATAAGAAGCTTGTGTCGTCTCCAATACTGGATATCCCTGTGTACTAAGATGGACACATCCAAATCGGCTTCCGGGTTAGGGTCACGTTCTTGCCTTGTGCTTGTCATGACCGATTAGTGACGGGTCGCAAGACAATGTTATCAGAACTACCCATCGACATCCTCCACGATGTTCTGGCATGCGCGGACGGACGGTCAATAATACGATGCTGCTCGGTGCGAATGCGTCCTTGTGACTTGCCCTGCGACTCTCAACGCCCGAGGCCAGGTCTGTCGCGCATGGAAGGCGCTGATCGAGTCCTCGGTGGAGCTCACGTATCTCGTCGAGCTGTTCGCGGACGGGCTGGTGTCTTGTCCCTCAGCGGATTCGATGGCGCAGCGGCGGCCCTATGAGAGACTGGAGCAGCTGCGCCGCTATCGCCGCGCGTGGCAGTCTCTCACCTGCACCTCGTGCACGCGGTTCTCGATCTCGGGGCACGCGCGGGCGTACGATCTCGTGGACGGCGTCTACGCGCAGCACGACACGTGGCCGCTCACTGACTTCACGACGATCGCGCTCCCGACGGCGGAGCGCGAGAGCAGAGCGTCGACGTTCCCCGACGTGGGCGTCCAGTCTCTTGATTTCGCCATCGATCCGACGCAGGATCTTGTTGTGTTCCTATGGAGGGGGCAAGACAGTGCCAACTTGGACTGCCGGCTGATGTCAACTCTTGCGCCCCATCCTCTTGCGGCCCTCGACACTCTATCGCTGGGTCTGCGGCAACAGAGTTTCCAGAGGATCTTTCTCCAGATAGCAGACGATGCGGTCGGCCTGCTCTACCGGATTCAGCCTTTGGCTGAGACCCTGCGGCTGGTCATATTCAATTGGCGGACGGCTGTCCTTCTCGTTGTATGTATTTGCTTGATACCGAGTCTACCTGACAGACACTTACACATTGGACCAGGATCTTAGCGGTCCACAGCTTCCGCGGTTCACCTCGGATTTTTCGCTCATATCCCCCCGCTCGTTTCTCCTGGGCACGATGACCGAGGTGCGCGAGGGGACCAACGTCCATCGAGGGGGGATTGGAGAGATCCGCATCTTCTCGTTTCGAGGAGATTCGCCTGCACAGCCGGAGCACGCGACCACACTGCTTCTTCCCGAAGTGGACGTGAATCGCTCCCTGGATCGGATGGTGATCCACAGCGGGCCCTATCTGGCCAATCCACCGCAGGATGCGCTGTTCTACAAGCCGAACGAGAAGAGGATCTGCTCGGTGTCGCTGCTGTATGACAGGTTTGAAGCTTACACTCTTTACATCCACCATCAGTTTCTCGCGGGGTTCCTCCCGCCCGCCGCCCGCCCACCGATCGCTGTGGTACCCTGGAAGCAGTGGGGCCCGGGAAACTCGCGCATGATGAAGGGCCGGCATATGCTGTGGCTAAGGTCACCCGCGAACTTGCTCCTCGAGTCCCTGCTCACGGTGCTGCCCAGATACGTTCACGGCGAACGTGTAGTGTGTCCAGTGGACGCGGTCAGCCCTCGGGTGGTGCAGGTGCTTGACTTTGGCCTGACGCCCAAGCGCTACTGCGACCCGGAGATGTGCCCCGGCGTCAACACCGAAGTGCACATCGGAACGAGCGTCATACCCCGGGTGAACCATGTGTTCAAGAGCGACGTCGCGACGTCGCTCCCGTTCCGGCGTTCGTTCCGCGAGCTGGACGAGGAGCATACCCTGTTTATGATTGACCAAGACCGGCTCATCGGGGTCAACGAGTCGGTTCGTTCACTGTCTTTCTCTTCCGGAATACCTAACGCTAACGATCGCATGTCAGGTCGATACGCTGACCGTATATACCTTCTGAGGGGCTTCACGTCCTTGGTGACGAAATGAGACTTGAGATTCACTCTGGTCCACCGGTGCCCTCGGCTCTCAGTGCCAGACAGTGAGCTAAAAGTCGACCTGCTTGTCAAGCTCAAACTAGCATTCAATCTCGCTTCACGTGGTCCGTGCAGGCAAGAAGATACCGCAGCGGCCTGTGTCTCCAACACCGTTTTACAGAGGTCAGCGCTGGAAAATCCCCGCGCAACAGAGTCAGCCACCAAGCCGGTAATCGGCACGTCGTGTGGGAGCTAAATGTTTTGCCGCCCAAAACCCGGAGTCATGGCGAGCAGCCTGCAGTCTATATCACGAGTGCAGAGGTCCAGCTTCCTGTCCTGAGCATCCTTGATACCTCTCATTCAAGCAAGCTCAGACACGCTGCTTTCGACTGGCCACTAGGTCCTGTGAGCATTAGGAGTTCAATGTCGTAACTGGGGGAGGAGGCGTTGCGGGAATTGCCGAAGGCCGATGGGTCGGGCGCTGCTCGGCCGAACCCACATTTCTGCATTGACACCAACCGAGTCTAAGCGAGTAGACTGTAGACACAGTCCCTGCTCGGCACTAAACATCATATCATCGATCGAGGAGCGGGCTGCGCCGAGTGATGGTATGTATTGTCACCGTAGGCTCGTCCAAAACATACCGTACCGTAGCGTACAGCACCAGTCTGAGGCTAACAATCCGGTGGCGTTCCCCCGCTCCCCCCAGGTGGACGTCGGAGGGACGACTGTGTCGGACGAGCCCCAACTGCACCGACCGCCCATCTTCACTCTGTAAGCCGATTGTCGGCCATCGGCGGAGATGTTATCTTGTTAGGAGTGGCAGTGACAGCTCAACCTGGTGGCGATCACTTCCCCACGCGACCGGTGCCAGCCGGATGGGATAAAAGTCTCGTCGGGTCAGAAAAACGGCAAGCCTGCAGATAAGGAGACACTATCTGGCGGCTACTTATCTTCTTGGCGCGGAGTCTGCGACAGGCGTCAGATCCATATTAGTGACCCGATCGCGCACCGGATCCCACGTCGAACCCCACCTTCCTTGCTTCCTTCCTTCAGCACAAGTTTGCCATGGCCGACAGTCAGAAGGAATCGTCGATTTCGAACGCGAATAACGGCGGAGGCGGCGGGATGGCGGCGGACGAGGCGGAACTGGCGCGCATGGGCTACAAGCAGGAACTCCCGTGCGTCCGTCTTTTACGTGGTCTGCAGCAGCCCCCCGACGGTCGCGTGACACACCTTTTCCAGACGAGAGTTGGGCCTCATGCAGGTACGTCGGCCCGGTTTTCGTCCGGGGTGTGCGGGCCGCTGACGACGGCGCTGTCCATAGAACTTTGGGGTATGTCAATCTTCGTGGCCACAGTGCGCGTCAGAATGGTCTCGCTGAAGTTTATCTTGTCAGGTCTCGTTCTCCATCATTTCTGTCATCACGGGCATGTCATCGCTGTTCTTCTATGGACTGGTGCGGCGTTGCGAGAATTCTGTCTGTTTTCTGCCTTCTGATGTCGTTTAGAATACTGGCGGTAAGCCCGTGTCGCATCACAAACGACTTGGACTTGAAGTCGACGCAACTTGGCAGGTCCGGCTGTGATGGTTTGGGGATGGATAGTCGTCTGTCCGTCTTGTTCTCTTTCTATTTCTGGCAACATCGAAGCTGATGCGCTCTGCCAGCTTTCTTCACGATGATGGTCGGTCTCGCGATGGCTGGTAATTCCTGTGATATCTCTCGTCTATTGACCGTCGCTCAATCGTACACACAGAGGTCTGCAGGTCAGCACGAGACGCCCAAATCGTGACCAATTGCTCAACCAATCTGCCAGTGCCCATCCGACGTCCGGTGGGCCGTACTTTTGGGCGGCCATGCTTTCAGAGGAGAGCCAAGCACCTTTGGCTTCGTGGATCACCGGTTCGTCTCGATCTTTAGATCGAAACGACCGCTCACACATCTGATTCGTAGGCTGGTTCAATCTCTTGGGCCAAGTCGCTGTCACGACCGGCATCAGGTACTTTCCGATCGAACGGCGGGGCGCCGATCTGACGTCTACAGCTTCGGATGCGCGAACTTCATCGCCACTGCGTGCACCTTGAAAACAAGCTTTGTTCCGTCGGCAAACAAGACGATCGGTGAGCATAGATAAACGACGTTCCGATCAGCCAATATTGATCTCTATACAGGTATCTACGCCGCTGTTCTCATCGCGCAAGGCAAGTGGAACTCCCAGTGGGTGTCGGCGGGATGCTGAGATCCCGGTCCTCCAGGAATGATCAACACATTCGGCGTCGGCTTGTTCCAGATCCTCAACAACATCTCTGTCTGGTGGCATGCCCTCGGTACGTCGTGCCTCTCAGCGACCATGAATGGCTGTTTTTAACACTGCGAAGGCACATTCTCGCTCGTGGTGGCGATTCTCGCCAAGGCCCCGACGCATCAGTCTGCCAAATTCGTATTCACGACGTTCAATGACGGAACGGGCTGGGGCGACCGTGCAAGCCACGCTTACGTCGTTGTGATCGGGGTACGTGTTTTCTTTTCCAATTCGGCATGAAAGAAAACCGTCTCATTCGCGCGTGCAGATGCTGATGGCTCAGGTACGTTTCAATGCCATGGCCGGGCGATCGTATCCTTGAGCTTATCTTATCGCGTAGTACACCCTCACAGGCTTCGATGCCAGTGCGCACGTATGCAATGATCTCCAAGTTTTCCGAGAATTCACCTGATTTTTTCTTGTCAGATGACCGAGGAAACCAAGAACGCAGCCATGTCTGGAAGTATCGGAATCATCATGGCCATCGGCGTCTCCGCCGTCCTCGGCTGGTTCCTCCTCCTCGGGCTGCTCTTCTCCATCCAGGATCTGGACACGACCTTGGCAAGCCCGACCGGCCAGCCGGTCACCCAGATTTTCCTGGACACCGTGGGTGAGAACGGTGCAATCGTTCTAATGGTAACGTGCTCTTGGTTTATATCTTGCCGTCGAGTACTCAATTATCCGAAAACAAGGTGATTGTGATCGGTGCCATGTTCCTCTGTGGGACCTTCTCGATCACGAGCAACTCGCGCATGGTAACGTTGTTTTTCCCCCCGCGCGATCCGCGTTTTAACCCGGGGTTGAACTGATCGTGGCTGTGCAGATGTTCGCATTCGCTCGGGATGGCGGCATTCCCGGACATCGGTATCTGAACTACGTCAGCACCAAGTGGCGGTCGCCCATCCGCACCGGTGTGTCGGCCGAATTTTTATGGGGTTTCACGGTGATTAACTCGCTGAACAGTGTGGCTGGCGTGTTTCTTGAGCTTCTGCCTCGCATTGCCTAGTTTGGGCAGTTCTGTTGCTTTCTCGGCGGCGACTTCGATTGCGACGATCGGGCTGTACATCTCATATGTGGGCTTGCAATTTCTCTCCTCTCTTGCATGAGATTGATTTACTTCGCAGGGCATTCCGGTCGCGCTCCGGCTATGGTATCGCCACAAGTTCGTGCGCGGGCCGTTCCATCTCGGGCGGTTCTCTTACCCTGTCGCCGCGATCGCCGTCTTATGGATCGGATTCATCTCAATCGTCTTCATCCTGCCAGAAGCCAACGTGCGTTTTTTCTTCACTCGCTCACTCTTCAGACGCTGACTCGTTCGCTCGAAATCTAGCCTGTAAACTCGCAGACGGTCAACTACGCCATCGTCGCGGTCGGCATCGTGCTGATCTACAGCGTCGGCTTCTGGCTCGTGAGCGCGCGCAAGTGGTTCACGGGCCCTGTGCAGCAGATTGCCGGTAAGCTTGCAACGGCATGTGTTGTGTGGATCATTCTGACCTGGAATCAACAGCGGAGGAGATGGGCGTTAATGTCATGGAGCCCGGCGAGATATCCAAGTTTGAAAAGAGCGAGTCAGAAAAAACTATGTCTTAGATAGAGCTTCACTTATGTTGTATCCACGGGTTTATAGATTGACACACGATGGAATAAGACCCCATGACGGATCAGTGTACGACCACGAACGGGATGGATGTTCACGTGAGCGTGGCTGACATTCGATAAGATTAGATCTTCTGATTGATTGGTACTCGATCACGGTTATGCCATTGCGACATAACTTGCTCATCGTTCACTTGCATAGAGCTACTTTCTCATCGCGAATACATCGTCCACTGCATGCAGGGACCAGCTCACTGACGCGCCACCCCGCCTCACCCAACTCATCCCACACGAACCGGGTCGGAACAAGAACAATGCCGTCCTACCGCCCCAGTGATATCATCGCTCCACCCACCCACTCGCCTCCGCGCACCATCGTCACTTTTCCTCTACCATGAACGACCCCGGATTAGAAGACTCGCTGCAGAGCTCGTACAAGAAAGCCGCGTTCCACGTGAAGGGCAACGCGTCGCGCTCGCGCAGCAGCGGCGCGAGCTCGGGGACCAGCGCGCGGCAGCAGGGCGCCGCGGGCACACTCGGCGTCCGCGCGGCGTTCAGGGAGGAGCTGCGGGAGGACGAGGAGGAAGAGGAGGTGGGGTACTTCCAGCCCAAGTGATTTATTCCGTGTCCTTGCCGTGCGTGTGTGGGAGACTAACTGAACGCGTTTTTTTTTGAGACGGTGGTGGTTTACGTCGACGGCGTTTCCGCTGGTTGCGGGGACTTTTGGGCCGCTGGCGAACTTCTTCTCGATATGCGCGCAGTGTTTCCGGTGGAGAGAGGAGTCGTCGAGCCATGGATTGTCCCCGACACCGACGTGGTGCGTCCGAATCCTTCTGTGCGCGAGCGTGGTCGATTGACGGATGGAGCCAGGTTCAATGCGATGACAGGGCTGTCATTGGCGTTCTCCCTCCTCGCTAATATCATCCTTCTCGCGAACTTTTTGCACATCCTGCGATACTCGATATCCCAATGGCTGACTATCTCCTTCTGGTGCGAGACTGTCCAATCTTTTCTGGACGAGTACCTATAACAGATGCTAGGTACATCTCCGCGCTGCTGCTGATCATACCACTGGGGCTCAGTCGACATGTCTTGGACGCTCCGGGAACGGACTACACGCAGTCTTTCTATTACGCGATCATCGCAAGCGTGCTGTACGTGATCCTGCCCTCGCTGCTGGCGCTCAACGCGCTGGGCGCGTACAAATTCAAGGCATACGCGCCGTCGTTCAACCCGCTCACGATACCGCAGCGCACGCTGATGGCGCAGACGCTGGCGTACGTGCTGTACATCGCGGGCGGCGCGGCGGTGTTCGCGCGGGTCGAGGGGTGGGACTACCTCGACGGCGTGTACTGGGCCGAGTACACGCTGCTGACGATCGGGCTCGGGTCGGACTTCCCGCCCAAGACGCACCTCGGGCGCGCGCTGCTCATCCCGTACGCCGTCGGCGGCATCACCGTGATCGGGCTGATCGTCGGGTCCATCCGCGGCCTGATCATCGAGCGGGGCGGGGTCAAGCTCGTGCGCCGCACCGTCGAGGAGGAGCGCCAGAAGTGGATCTCGCGCATGGGCGAGCCGGATGAGCGCTGGAAGAAGGATGAGTGGGACGCTATGCGGAGGATCAAGCGCCGTGCGGAGTCCATGCGCCGATGGTCGGCCCTTGCGAGCTCTGCGCTAGCGTTTTTCTTCCTCTGGCTGCTTGGCGCGCTGGTGTTCTGGTTCGCAGAGGTCCGTATCCCCGTTTGATCGAGGTCCGTGGAAGATCAATGATGACGTCGTCAGAGTGCGCAAGAATGGACTTATTTCCAGTCGCTCTATTTCAGCTACACGTCGCTGCTGACGATCGGATACGGCGACTTCTACCCACAGTCGAACGCCGGCAAGCCGTTCTTCGTCGTCTGGTCGCTCATGGCCGTGCCCACCGTCACCATCCTCATTTCGAATGTCGGGGAGATCCTGATCGGCCTGGTCCGGCGCGCGCTGATGATGGCCGTGTTCTCGACAGCAGCGGCGGGGGCGGACAAAAACAACAAGAAAAGCGACGACGAGCGCAAGATGGGAGCTGATCTGGAGCACCTCGGGGAAGCCGTCGAGCAATCCGAGCGACAGCGCGGTCTGGGCGGGGGACTGGCCGCGCGCTTGTCCCGCGAAGTTGCGCGGCTGGCGCAGGATGCGATGAGCGGCACGGAAGCGGAGTACTCGTGGGAGGACTGGCAGGGATGGCTTGAGCTCCTGGGAGAACGCACGGATGCTGAAGGCCGCGGGGAGAATGAGGAGAAGCAGGGGGAGTGGACGTGGCTGGGAGAAGAGGGGCCCCTGTTGAGTGGAATGAGCGAGACGCAGTGGATTCTGCAGCGCTTGTGCGAGCGCTTGCAGCAGGTGTTGGAGGAGGAGTATGGCTCTAAGCGCTAGCCAAGAACCTTGGTTCGACTGTATGGATTACTAATAGAGACAAGATGTACACATAGTGAGAGATTCAAAACAAATAGGGTGTCATGTAGAAGATACCAAAATACTGTTCAGGTCGTTAGTAGATGTAGTATCCGATCATGTCGAACATACCATCAAGTGTGCAGGGTTGATCCCGGTGCTTATGCCCTTCATCGAGCCCGCAGGATCCTCGGCAAGCCCAGCGGCATTGCATATCCTCGTCTGGGCGGGCGAATGCGGGGAATGGCACCAGTACTCCGTGCCGTGGTGCGCAAAGCCGATGGTCCTCGGAGCCATCGTGGGCACACCGTCGCTGGCGTGCACGACTGCCAGCGAAGAGATGAGAGCCGGGATCGCGTTGGAGGGACGCTGGACCTACCGCGGAACAACCTGTGTGGTCCGATGAGGGTGTGTATCCAGTTGGCGAATGCCTCGTTTCCCACCCGCGGCTGTCCGTAGGTGTAATATCTCACTTCCCTAGAATATGGAGGGTAAGAAAGAGCAGTTGGGTGGAGAGATGACGGACGCAGTGGGGAAGGTCATCTGCAATGTAACTCCCGCAATCGAGGCCAAAGCGCCGCCAAGCGAGTGGCCGGTGACGACGATCGAGTAGCCGGGATTCGCAGCGAGCTCGAGCGTCACCGCTGCCAACGTTTTGTCTGATACCGTCCGCCATCTAGAGGGGAGGAAAGCTTGAGTGCACGCCAGTAGCGGGAAAAAGAACAGGACGAACGCTTTCTGAAAACCCATGTGGACCTTGGTATCAGCTACCCGCAATCATCAAGAACGAGCGGGGCGCTTAAATCGATCAGACGGACCTGGAGCAATGACATGGCTGGCGTCCCAGTCGACCATCAATCCCATCGCATCCGTCACGAAATTCATCGGTGTCACACTGCGGGAACAACCACTATCAGGGCACTGCTGGTACCGGACGGATAGGGAGACTGCTCACGAGCCACGAAATGCGACGACGATCTCCTTGCGCGTGTCGTCCCGCGCGACATATCCGTGTGTGTCCGTCAGCATGTGGTACATCTGCGAGCGCGTCATTCATGCACCGGCGCACCGACGACGAGGAGCGCTTACCTTCGCACAGAGCTTCTGTCCATTAGGACGCACTGGGATCAAGGACGGCCCAGGCAGAATGATGGCGTAGGCCGTGGAGGCGTATTTGAAGTAGTGCACCAGGTCGTCGTACTGAGCTGTGTTGTCTGTCGTCAGCTGGGCCGATTTCACGCGGATGCCACAGATAGCAGCTACCCTGCGTCGCAGTAGGCTTCCCAACGATGTCGATGGGTGCGATCTCGTCTTCGGCGGACAGCTTCACCTCGACAGGATCCTGCGGCAGCACGCCCTTCTTGATGAAGTGGTCGAGAGCGCGGACGCCGGGAATCTTGAGGCCGACCATTGAAGCTGGTAAGTTGGCGTGTGGTGCCTGCAGCGCGACATGGGATGAGGGACAGCCGTTAAAAGAGACGGTTCGGCAGTCAGACGAGCACGAGAGTTGATAGCTGGAATGATTCCTGCACCAGCAGAGCAGCCAGGAACAGTCATGGTCGCCAAAAAATCTTCGCAGAAAAGCACTGGTTTAGCGTACTGGCGGTCTTCCGGACAGGATGCATGATGATAACACTGATTATTGTCCGTTGCCTCCAGCAGGTAATCCATACTCTGGCTTGAGCTGGCGAGTTCCATACAAGAAATATAGATTCCAAGAACAGATGAGTGCGTTTGCTTTCCAGTTCAATTCGACACTGCATCACAGATGGGAGAGAGAGAGGGCGCTGCTCAAGTTGAATCGCAGATCAGCCTGGACTGCACAGCCTCGCTTGTCAGACTCTTCACACCCAACCTCCAGAGATTGAATAGTAGTGTGGCAGCAAGCATGTAAACTCCTCCTCGGACCCGTCTGCGACAGGAAAAATTCTGGCATGCCAATAAAATCTCCCAAAGGCTGCCGCCAGGAGACAACTTGCCAATTGTGACCCCGGGTCCTCCAGCATGATGTTGTCCCGCTCCTCCTCCGCCATCCCATCCCCGACGGCCCTGCTGAAGTCGAACCCCCTGACTGCCCTGCATGCGAGCATGGGTACGGTCGTGACGAGCGAGATCACACCGCAAGTCTTCGTCGCGGACTGGTTCGTCGCACAGAACTGGGACGCCCTGGCCGCCATGGGCATCACGCACGTCGTCAGCGTGTGCGAGATCCCGCCGATCGTCAGCAGCAAGATCGGGCACCTACACGTGTGCATCGTGGACCTGCCCATCGCGGATATCTCGGAGCACTTCGTGAAAACGACGGCGTTTATTCAGGACGCGCTCGCGAAGGAGGGCGGGAAGGTGCTGGTATGTTCGGCTGTTTCTCTTCCTCCCCCCGTTGTAGACTGATGTTCATGCAGGTTCACTGTCTGGGCGGCCTGAGCCGGAGCATTTCCGTCGTGTGCGCGTACCTCATCGCCGCCAAGGGCCTGACCGCCGACGAGGCCATCGCCTTCACCAAAGACCGCCGTAGCATCGCGCATCCCAACGGCGGCTTCCGCGCGCAGCTGCGCGGCTGGGCGCTCAAGCACGGGCTGAAGGACACGGACGACATCGACGACTACCTGAAGGAGGAGACGCTCGCCGGCGCGGCCGCGTCGCGCCTCGGCCTCTCGAAGCTCCCGAAGCTCCCGGGCTCGGGGCTGCTCCACCGCGGGTCCGTGCGCAAGATGGTGTCGGACAGTGTGGGGAGGCTGGCGGGGCACGGCGGGAGCGAGTCGGAGGTGCTCAAAGTCGCGCGCGAGAAGGCCCTGGGCCCTGATTGGGTGGGGTCCACCACGGTCGTCACGCGCACGAGCGTGAATCCGGATAACACGGTGAACGTCGACGTCGCGGTGGCTGCTGAGATTGTCAAAGTCTGATTAGTGTGTGTATTATCAACTTACTTATCTCCATGTATCAAGTACGAGCGCAACCAGTCCAATTTCGAGATTGCACTTATGACGCGCTCACGTGAATACTGTTCATGCCTACGACTTTGAGATGGGTTCGTATCCCTATTGACTCTGCGAGCGATTCCCATCGCCTACGCGATGCATGTTATGACTCCCTCACTTCATTTCTCTCTCCCTTTCTCGACCTAGGCCTTACCGTCCGTCTCATTCGCGTGCCCGTCGTGGCAGGAGCGCTCACACGGTGACGGTGGTGAACAGATTCGGATTGCATGGCATAATTTCGACGAGGTAATCCAGTGCGTGTCGATTCCACCGAGATACTGATCAACCTTTCAAGAGTGGCGAGGACGAGCTGAGGACGGTGTTCGTCGCTGCTCCGCCGAGTCCACCGGCAGATGGGTTAGGCGTCACATTGTCACGTGATGTGTGACAATCCGCGTTAGTTTCTGCCGTTTTGCCACTTGGTCACACTTGTCATGGTCCTCCCCGGGCACAACGAGCATAGGACTCGAAGATCTCCTCGGCTCAAGTAACCCCTGCTCCATCTCTCAGCCGTCCGTCTGCCGATGGGGGCCCAAATCGACGCCATGGGAATTGGTTGTCGACCTCGACTTGGGGAACGATGTCCCGGACACGTTCATTCCAATCATCTCTAAATATACTAAGTACAGAGAGTGCTATTACTAATTGTTTTTACACCGTATTGACTGCGCCCGCTCAGAGCGCTGCATTCTGCCCAGTGCGTGAGATAGCGTCGCACCGACCTGATACCGAGGCCACCCACTGGAACGAGCCTCCTCAAGAACTTCGGGAAAGCCGATCGCTTCTTCTCGTTCTGGATGGCCTCCAGCTCCCTCGTCAGACAGTCGCTGTCGGCCGTGGGCATGCGGTGGTGGCGCGAATCCGTGGGCGGATACGCAAAGTCCCGCATCTTGGGCATGGTGTTTATTGCGGGTCTGTGGTGCGGCACGAGTATGGCTTGGTGCGAATCATAGCAGAAGTCGAAGTCGACTTCAGTTGAGGTGGGCGACTCGGCGCTGGAGCTCTGCACGTATGGCATGACGAGAGGTTGCGGCAGGGAAGGAGGAACTGCTCACCCGATCACTGCTGTCAGTGAGCTCGGACGAGGCACTGTCCTCTCGACGGTGTTGGCGCTCGGTGCTCATTGGTATGGTGGACTGCAATGTCAGGGAAATAGTCGAAAAATAGACGCCTTTTTAAAGAATTGGGAGCGTCAAAGGACGACGACATCCCGAATGAGAAGCGTGTTGACAAAGGGATGGCGCTTTCAAAGACGTTGTTGCCATCGAAGCCTTTTAAATTGTCTATTAGCTGGACTTGCTCAACGCAGTCCAGATCTTGTCTTCTACAGCCCTAACCGTCTCCTGCTCGGTATTGAGACTAGTCATGAAGTATGCAACGTTGCCCAGTGTCCTGAAATGGATCCCAAACGACGTCGTGCTCGCATCCTCACTGTCCCCGAACCTGATCGAGTTGAGCTTCGTCTGTGCCGACATGGACACGTAGCCTGCGGATCTTTTTTTAGCAAATAAGCTCGGCGAGAAAAGGGAATTTGACGGACTTCCACCCGCGTCTTTGACTTTGATGGCGAGAACGGTGCCCAGGGCCATGACCTCATCGACGACGTCCATGCGCGAGAGGGTTTTGAGGAACTCCAGGTCCCACACACTCCAAACCGTACTCGGAGTTCCTGGGGCAGGTTCCCATCGTGTTTTCGCTACAGCCCACGACTCACTCGACGCCTCTTTGTCGATCAGCCGCAGAGTCTCATTCGCCACTTCACACCCCATTACGTGAGCCGTGTAGGAGTGCCCGTGCAAGAGCGCGGTCGCCTTGTCCGGTCCGTAGAACGCCTGGAAAATCGAGTCCGTGGCCAGTGTGACTGCCAGTGGAATGATGCCGCCCGTCAGGATCTTGGCGTGGACCGAGATATCTGGAGTGACACCGAGCAGCGGGATGGTGCTCTTCATGCCGAGGCGGTACAACCCAACGAACACTTCGTCGAATATCACCGGCAGACCTTGCCATGCTCCAGGCTCGGCCGAAGTGCCTCTCGCTCTGACGGTGTCGACAAGAACGCGCTGGAAGAGCGGATCGACGAAGATCATGCCCCCGGCGCCCAAGATCAGAGGCTCGAGAACCAGCGCGGCAAGGCGAGGTCCTCCCGCTTTCTCGAGGCCGTCTAGGGTCTTGGTGATCCACTCGCGATATGTCGATGCCAGAGACGTTTCGAGCCGCTTATTGACGTCGTAGATCCATGACAAATCGTCGTTGAGCACAGTGGAGTCACCTGAGGCCGCCAGAGCGGTGGGCAGAGTGATCACGGGCCGGCCATCGCGGATTGAGACGGCGGGCGGGTCAAACCAGAACCCTTTAGCGTTGTGCCATTCGCACGTGTAAACGCCCTCCTCGATGCACGCATCCATCGCGCCGATGGTGTCTCCGTGATAGCTGCCGCGCAGCCCGAGCACGCCGACGGTCTTGCGGTCCGCGCCCTCCAGGCCGTGCCGCACCGAAAACGCGCGCAGCGCCATCTTGAGCGCGACCTCCATCCCCGTCGACCCGTCGTCCGAGAAAAACACGCGCGACGCCCACCCCTTCCCGGGCCCGTCGCGCACCAGCGTCTCCGCCAGCTGCAGCGCCGGCGCATGCGTTGCCTGCGGGAAGATGACGTGGCCATATCGGCCAGTGGCGCGCGCCGCAGCCAGCGTCAGCGCAGAGTTGCCGTGTCCCAGGGCTTGGGTCCACCAAGAAGCCGAGCCGTCGAACTGGCTTTTCAGCTGGGAAGAGCTCGAGTCATCGGGTTTGTACACCGAGAAGAAGTCCGACGTCGCATGGTCGATTACCGTCACGTCGGCTTCGCTCTTGACGAGTCCGTGCTGGACGAAGGGCCACCAGAAAGTGTTCATCGACCGTTTGGGCATCGAGGATAGCTCAGCCAGTCGTTGGGAATGCTGCTCGTCCAAATGGCTGAGCACCGGTGCCATGTCGAGTTGGTCGTAGTACTGCTGAGTCGACACGTAGTTCTCGTCCAGATTCTCTAACTTGGGAGGCGGAGGATCGAACGCAGTGACGGCGACACCCCGCTCCGCAAAGTAGGGCGTCAGGTATTCGCTGTTGCGGTAGTAGGTATCCCGGAAGAGGAGGATCGAGTCTACGATGTAGCCCCGGAGGATGAGCGATTCGTAGGCAGAGATGGTCGATGAGATGCCCCCGAGTCTGGAGTCTCCGATGAGCACAGTAGGCAAAAAGAGGGGCCGGTAGCAGTCGGCTTGGGTTGCACCCGATAACGTGGGGCTGTGGACACCTGCTCGAGCTGAGATTCCCGAGCCCAGGAGTAACAAAACGCGATCCACTCACCTCCGGCCGTTTCCACGTACATGTGCGCAGCTGTTGGACCCGCCCGGCCCGCGCACCGCCTCACATAGCTAGCGACTGAGTTGACGAAAGTGCTGTCCGAGACGATCTGGACATGAGATATCGGCGCGCTGCGGGGCTTGTTGGATCGGCTTCACCTTTTCGGCGGACCCGTCTCCCAGCGCCATCTGCGCCGCGAGATGCGGGCTCACGGGGACGTGGAACCGATACAGGCATTCCGTGTGTATTCTGTCCATGAGAGATCCGCTGTAGCGTTTGATGTGTCTGGTTCCGAGTCGTTCAAGTGTCCGCGGCAGGTAGAGTGAGAACCACTCACTCATCATCAGCCTCCTCCATCGGACCCGTGCTGATGGGCTTGAGGTAGTACACCTCATTCTTGAGCGCAGCGGACCCGCGAACCAGAGCGGTGGTCAGGATCGTCTTCCCCACATCGGTGTTCGCCCCAAAGATTTGGTGGACGCGCAGGTTTTTGAAGAGTAGGGACATACAGACGGCGTCCCCTCCAAGAGGGCAGTGCGGTCCTGGAGATATCAGTCAGCAACGTAGGGAAGAAGGCCGAGCACATTGGCGCCCCACCTGCCTCTGCCTTTTATTCCTCGAAGGTCGATGCAGAAGCTCGATGCAGAAGCCTCGGCAGAACGCGGTGATAGTCAGATGACGGAGTTCGGCAACAGATAAAGCCGATATCAGCGATAAGATAATCTTGCATACTCGGCCATGTCATTATAATTACATACGGACAGGTATGCGGCTGTTTGAACAATGAGGAGCAATTGGTACGAGTTTGTATGCCTGAGGCATGGTGCATTTTATGTCTGAGTTGGCCTCGAGAAAATAGCACTCTTTGGCCAATACAATTCAAGCAACAGGGGACCAGTCCGCACAAACCATCAGCAAGGCGAACGATACATGTGAGACGACCGCAAGAGCGCTGACATCGAATATAAAAGCTGTTTGAAAAGGTGCTATGCTCTGACAGCATGTCTTGCTATATTCAAGAAGATGTACTGGACGGGATAACAATCACAGCCATAGCGCCAGCCTGAAACCTATGCGTACCACCGCCTAATTCCCACCGTTGTCCACCCATGCTCCTCATCCTTTCTGCAAGCAGATCCACCAACGCGACCTACCGCAATGCCACAACAGGTCTCGTGCACTACAAAGTGACGACCCCCATCCGCGTGCATCAACTCACCACCACCATCCTCAGGCGCCTTGACGACACGGAGCTAGCTGCTGTGTCTCCCGGAGTGAGCCGAGAGCTCGAGGGAGAGCCTGCGTGGGCTGAAGATGGCAGGCGGCGAGCGGCTCCTTCGGACGAGCGATTCGCGTTTCTGGCCAGCGTGTCCTTCAAACTCATTGGATGGCAGACTATTATCAACTTCAGAGGTCAGGAGTTCAAACCGGCCGGATATCTGCGTTCGAAGAAACGAGGGATGCTTGACTGGTGAGCACACCGACTAGCAGCTGTGCGGGACCGCTGGGATTGACCAGGAGACAGGGGGTACACGTTCACGGCCGCAGATGGAAAGGACTATCACTGGTCAGTATCGCAATGGTCCACCAAGGTGCGTCGACTCATGTACCCCCGCTACATGACGATACATTGGCAGGAAAGTTGGCCGTCGACGATGAGACGCGCGCCCCGGTCGCTGAATATCTCGTGAAAAGTCTTGGCGTCATCTCCGAGAGAAAGGACGCGACGATCGAGATTTTCCCCGCGTTCGAGTATATGGCAGATGAGATCATGGTGTGTGCCGTCGATGCTCTCTTCTTGCTTGGCGATAAGAGAGCTCAAGCGCTGCTTGCAGTTGACGTTTATCTGTGTCGAGAAGTATAGAAGATCACAGGTGGACAAACACGAGAGACTTTGAGCTTCTCGCCGCGTGTTATCAAGCTAGTACGGCAGATGACTAGAATGTTGCATGCATCCGCAAGCCAACGTTGCAAGCAGCGAGAGGCAAAAACGAAGCGGAGTTGCAGTGGTTTTGATCCAATGATCAGAAGCAGTTCGTTTTGAGTCACGCACACCTGAGCAAGCTCCACGTTCCAAGCTGCAACGAAAATGCTTGCGATCCTCTCCGAATCATCAGTCCACTCCCCGAAAAATGGAGCGGTCACTGAATCGCCCGCGACCCGTGCAGGCAGAGCGGAAGTCGCGCGGCTATATCTATGTCTTACTGATGTCTTATCCTCCATGAGAGACAGCATCCTACAACCTGAGCGACTCATCTCTAGCGACAAACGCCAGGAATCCCTGCCATCTGGATCAACCTTGTTCTTCTATGCTGCCATCATCTTCATCCCTGGTTCTCTTCCGCGTCGTCATCTGTGTTTCAGGGGAATGCAGCCGTCAAAGCGGCACGTCTGGCTCTAGTTCAGACGTCTTTACCGACAACATTGTCCTAGCGCAGTCGCCACATTCTCAAATCTCTACCCCTCTTCCGGGCTCTCTCGACTCCAGCCCGAAGTTTCTGAGGGGTGTGATTGAGAATGCAGTGGTTACAGTCGACACTGCAGTCGTTCCCGTTATATCGGGTGTCTCTCTCATCCCTGGGTCCCCGAGTTCCATGGCTTCAAGTGCTGCCTTGGTATCAGGGATCGAAGCAAACGTCGCCAATCTCGTCCATGTGGTGAATCTCGTGCTCTCTTCTGCTGTGATTGCAGTCGGTCTGCTCCCCTCTCCACTTCGGAGCAATCTAGACTCAGTTCTAGCAGGACGTCTCCTCCCAACTTGAACCGCCTGTGCGGAATGTTATCTCCGCTCTGAACGATATTGTACGTATCATGTCTGCGGACTGCCCTGAATGTATCGCTTACGTGTTCCGAAGATGACGACTACGGCGTTGCTCACCAGACACCAGATCGTCGCCATCAACACTTCTCTGAACATGCTTCAACGCGTTCTGCGGCCAAATAAGGAGACGTCTCCTGCAGCGCTCATCCTCGTGTTAGCCTCCATGAAGCCACTTTCTCCTGCAATCAGCGTGTGTTTTCTGCGTGCTCATTCTGTGCGCCGAGTCTGAATGAACGTTTCCCCCAGAATGCTGTGCCCATGTTGGGTCCCTCCGGGCCGGCCTTTTCTCTGGCTCAAGCGCTTGCTTGAGCTCGTGACGAACTGAGGAGCCATATCTCGCTTCGATTGTACTCTCGGTCTCGGATCTTATGAAATATGAAATATCTACGATGTCCATACCACTCCAATCAGTTCCCGATGTGTATGAGCTCTGCCAGATTGGGACATTGCCTCCTAGGAAAAGCTCTCCTTGGGCGCAAGTATGAGGAAGCATATCCGTTATTTCTTTATTCCCTAATCTCGAGAAGTTCAGCGACGATGACATCGGCAACGGTGTCTCTTCCGATTCCATCGTCCCATTTCATTATCATGTCCCCGACACGTGACCGTGTACTGTGCATTGCCCCCGAGTCAATGGCACCTCTCTCCGATCAGGATGTCACTTGCCGACAACCACAGCTAACATTTGCGGCGCAGCAGTGCCGTCCCCAATCGTCTTTTTTGTCCAATGTCGCGAACGGAGCCTATGAGCAAGAGGGCAGGGATCAGGTGCGCCATACGAGACTGTCTGTCTATCTAACCCTAGTAAGCTGACGTTGCAAATCGTAATAGCTTCGGCGCCCTCGAGGCCTCGATTGCAGACCGCATCTTCGACATCCTGGCCCCCAAGAAACTCGCCCCGCACAAAAGGCTCGTCCCGCTGCTCCGCATCAACAAGCACTGGCACACACTAGCCGCGCGGCGGATGTACACGTCCATCTCAGTCAAGGGGCAGTGGATCTCGCGGCCCCTGCGCAAGACCCTCGAAGCGAACGGCGCCCTCGCAGCGCTCGTGACGGAGCTCGTGCTGGACACTGAGCTGAGCGCGCAGGACCCGCACGAGACGCGGGACCACATCCGCATCGTTGCGGCGTGCCCGAATCTGCAGAGCCTGACGGTGCTCGGATACGCGCCGAACGACGTCGACAGCTACCGTGCCGCGATCGGTTCGCGTTTCTCACTTGAGGCGCTGAATATCAGCGAAGGGGCGGGCATGTTCACGCCGTCGCAGCTGCTGGATATGCTCTCGTCCTGGCCAAAGCTAGAGAAGCTCGTTCTGAAGGACGCGCTGCTGCCAGCGTCTGAGTCCGGCAATGCATCGTCCAAGGCCAAGGCGAAGTCGCCGTCCAGGATCCCATGTAAAACACTGAAGATGGCCAAACTTCTGGATGATTTCAATCCTGCCACTCAGTTTAGTTTCCCTGACTTCGCGACCCTGACGCCGTGTCTGGCCGTGCTCTGGGTCGAGCCCCACGGTGCGATGCCTCTGGATCTGAAGGATGGACTCTCGCTCTGGGCGCCGACCCTTGAAACACTCTGCGCGCTGTCTGAAACCGAGCGTGAGTCCAACGCTCCACTGGGTATCTACTTCCCGGTCTGACCGAACGTCCAATGGCCCAGTGCATCTCGAAACCGTTCTGCCACAGTTCACGCGGCTGAAGCACATCGACACATGGTCCCAGATGCTCTCGCCTCGCTCCGTCCAGCACATCCCGCCTACAGTGCAGATGCTGACGTATCGGATCTTCCCTGCGCAGCTCCTCGATCTCTCAGAGACGCTATTTTCGTCCACAGTCGCTTCGTCACTCAAGGCTGTTACCATCAAAGGCGCGATCCCGCCCGGCAAGCAGACGCCCATGCAGTTTACGCCGACCGCCATCCAATCCATGAAGACCGGTGAGTGCCACCGCTTTGCGGACGGTATTCATCCTGACTGACACGCGCGGGTTCAGTCTGCAGACAGCGGAGGATACGATTGACGATATAAATGATTCAAAGTGTACAAGTATAATCGTAATGGATGGCTCAGTTACAGATTCAGCGACGTGCCGTATCTGAGATACCCTACAACACGCTGACAAACAGAGTTTGTATTGATACATCGTCCATTTCATTTTGAAGTTCTGCAGAGAACGAGTTATGGTCCATGGCCAGGTTGTTGAAGTGAACGTACCTTCACTCTGGGGGGTAGCTAGTGTCCGCAACGGAGCTGACAAGCCACTTGCCCTCCATCTTCGCAAAACTCCAGATATTCACCCCGACATGGTGGACCTGGCCACCGATCCAGAACTCGTAGGGAGTCCAGGCCATGGCGATGTTCCGGTAGACCTTGATCGTGGGCTGGTCCGAGATGATCTCAGCCACCTCCTGAGGGAAGTCGAACGGGATGCGGTCAACGACGCCCTGCATTGTGGTGTACAGCGGCGACCCGTCGCGCATGAGCACCGCGCCGCCGGCGGGGAGGATCTGCGCGAGCATGAGCTCCTTGTCGCGCGACCCGATGCCGTGGAGGAAGTTTTCGGCGACGGTGAGGACCGCGAGCTCCTCGTCGGACATGCCGGTCGTGGTGTAGCGCTTCTGGGCCGACATGGTAAGTAGATCGGGTCAAAGGGTGGTGGGTGCGGTGGCGTTGGCGACCAGGGACGGGGAGCAAGAGCTTACTCGGGTCCTGTTAAGAGGGAAAGGTCTCGGGGTTCGCCGTGCCATATCACGAGAAGCATGGCCTGGGAAGAGAACGCGCGCGTTGAAACAGGCCGTGATTCATTGGGATCGTATTTCTTGGTCATCGCACTCCGATGGACCTCGAATGGGCAGTGCATGTGGTGCGGATGATTGGCAAGTCGATCCCAGTTCCTGGATGAGCAAGAGTTGCAGATGAACAACGCGTGGAGCAGGGGAACGAAGTCGGAAGAGTGAGCAGGCATGATCCGTCGTTCGGGGCGCCGTCATCGCTCCATCAACACAGCATCGATTTCCATCTCAGTTCGCTCGTTGGTCGTTCAGTCCAAGTCGGCTCATTTTTCGCCCTTGTCCTACCGTAATCGCCCCTCTGCGGTGTGAACGGGGAATCTAGAGCAATTGTACAGCCGTATCTACCTGCGACTCATCTGCTCCTTCTTTCGAACTCTGCGTTCATCAAGATGAGTACCAATTCAGGCCGGCATCTTATCTGAAAATGGAACCTCCCCGCCGACTAGTACTCTAGCACTGCCCACATCTACTTATAGCTGCTGGGATCTGTGTGACAAGTAGCACTGTTAGTCATTCAGCGGATACCATCCCCCACCTCCGTCTTCGCCGCCATGCCGCTCACGCTGCCTTTCTGGCCCACCAAGACCCCGTATCAAGCTATAACCCAGGACGAAGAGGAGAGAGAGACCCTCATCGTCGATCCGGAATCCCCAACACCATCCCCATCCCTGTCCACGTTCCCCGCGCAGGCGAATGAGAAACAGCAAACCCGCAGCTCTGAAATCTGGTTCGAGCGGGCGCTGCTCGGCGTCGCGGCTGTCAACGTCGTTGTCGCGTTGGGGACGCTCATCCTGACGCGCGACATGTCCAGTCTGCGTTTCCCGCTCACGGCTGTAGACGTGGCCTCGCTGCCCCGCCCGGATCCCTTTGTGGGACTGAATCTCTGTAAGCGCTGCTCGGACGGACCGGAGGGGCGTTAGCTGATGTCGTTTTTGCAGAGGATTGTTGTATTGGTGTAACACTGTTGTATTCTTCCTGTGATGATTCTAGAAGAAAATGTTTCCTGGAACAGCAGTGACTGCGGGTCCAGTCATATGTTTGTATGCTGTGAATACCAAAGCTACGACTCCGAGACGCTGTAGAAGTGTCGGACGCTGAAAACGCTGGATCTGATCGAGCACATCTGAGCGCACGAACTGCAAGTCTACAAAAATCGGTATAGGAAAAGTACAGGATACACGAATGGGCTACATAAATTACAGTTAGCGTGAGTTATCAGTACAGGTGCCAATGCCAAGCAGGTAGGAACAACATATTACACACATATGACCGAAAAGAGAGAAAAACAACCGGTTTCTTTCCTTCCATCTTCGTATTATAATTTCCGTCTGTTTCTTTACGTCCATGAGCCGGGATGCGGAGTTCCCTGACGAACTCTCTCAGCCATAAAAGAATGTCGGGCCCAAGGCTCTGGAGCCGGGGCCACGGCTGTAGCACCATCAGGCACGTCCGTCACAGAATCTCTGCCAAATGATACCATTCCAGCAGACATGAAATCCGCAATGTCCATCTGAGCTTCCGTGACCGCATGCATAACGAATCCCGCGGGAATGGACCCCGCATAAGCTTTGTGGTCCCGCCACTTGGCCCGTCGCTCCGCATTGTCATCGTCCGTGTCCGAGTCCGGTTCAGACTGCGAGTCGTACTCGTCGTCCGATTCCGAGTGCGGTGGGGATTGACGTGTGAATGAGAGCCAAGACTTCACTCGCTCCCGTTTAGATTGTTTCGGTGGGGGAGCGCTGGATGGCTCCGCATAGATCGATGGTTTGGTGCGGATTTGGTTGGTGATCGCCGCGAGTTTCCTGGCTTTCTTCTCTTTCCTCCTCGCTCTCCTCTGCTCTCGGTCCGTGTCATACATCTCCGGCGTCGGTGGGATGAAAGGAGGTGTAGGTGGATTTGGCTGGTACACCCGATACAACGGGACTTGAGGATCAACGCGCACATTTAGGGATGAGCTCGGAGGGGTCTCAGGATCCCACTTGTTCGCCTCTTGCACCACCTCCTCCATACGCCGACGCAACTCCTGGACGCGATGAGGATCATAGTGGTAGTAGTCCATCGCATAGCAGCTGCCCAACAAAAACATCTCCAATTTATGCGTAGTCCAGTGGTGTCGTGCTACGGAGAGGGTGCCGCTGCGGAGGAGTATGCAGACATCTTCGCGATCTGCTGCGTTGAAGCGGACCAGCTTCAGAGCGATCGACCATATGGGTGTTACACTGACTGCTATCGATGAGTGGTTGTCCACGACAAAAGCCACTGCGCTCACCGAGCTTGAGTAACTTGTTCGGAGACAAATACACGGTCAAGCTGTCTTCAAAGTTCAGAGCAGCTTGATAAATCGGGTCAGTTGGACCGCCAGTCCTGGGACTAGACGAGGATGAGACCAGAGGCAACAAATAGAATCTATCGGGACGCACTCTGTACTCCAAGGCAAAGCCACATCCGGATCACTATTCATCCAATCGGCACCCAGCCCAAACTCACTCGCCACATCACAAATGCACATCTTCAGCATCTCGTTCGCGTTGGGGATGTTGTAGCGCTGCTGCCACTCCAGCGCAAACGAGCGCGCAATGTAGTCAATATCTCGCGTCGTCGTTCGCTGCTTGGCAGGTACCCCAAAGCGGGCGGTTTGTGCGGCCAAATCGTGCAGCTCTTGGTTGAGGAGCATGACTGAGCCACCGTGTATGACCAGCCTCACTTGACGCTGCACGCCAAACCGGCCGGCAATGATCTCAGAGAATCGGTTGAGAATGTGGATCATCTTTTCTCGATCGAGTGGGCACATGTTCTTTGAGGGAATCACTGGCCCCGGTGGGGAGAGGAGTAACTGAGCAGGTGCCTGCACTGGGCTGGGTCGGTGATGTTGTGGTGGTGGGTGGTGGTACTGTGGGACCACAGGCGCTGCCAGCGCAGAAAACGAGGTCGTTTCAGGCCAACCGTCCTGTGGGAGTGGCGGCACGACTGGGAGCGGCGGCGCTGCCAACGCGCTGAATTCGGTCACTGGCGGCGGTTCATACCAGTGGGGTCGTGATCGCGGGACGTGGGCGTGCCACGGGGGCATTACTTGGACAGACATCATGGGGGAGGGAGAGTGGGTTCGTGGTGCGGGTCGACGTCACTGGTACTAGCGGAGGCGGAATTAAGCTTCGAAGCTTTTATACGAGGAGCTGTGAGGCAATCCCAAGCGACGGGCCGTAATGGTGACGAGTTGCTGTCTCGACTGGCCAAAGCGAAGTGTAGTCGCGGTGTGCAGCGCCTCGTGGGATGTGCGTGGTGATGGCTCCGACTGTCCTTCCGGGACGTGCAGAGCAACTATCCCTGTCCGCACTCTTACAGCTACTGGAAGACCAAACAGCAGCAGGAAGACCGAGCGGAGACGGTCTATAGCATTCGTGACACAGGACTGGGAAGGTGTGGTGGACCTGAGTCCAAACAAGAATCAGATCTGTTCTCACGGCCCGAAACGAGATTGGAGGAACCGGCAGTGTCACTCGCCGCTAAACCGTGATAATCCAATGCATGTGTATGTATGTAAGTGGAGCTTTCGACAAACGCAATGGAAATCGATCCGAAGTGCGCCTTCAGGCTAAAGCTCCAAAGAGCTTTCGTGATAGCACAATGACTGTAAACGCCAACTTGGGGTCAAACGGCCCGAAGTCAGACAAAAGCTCCATTCGTGGCGTTTTCGATGGGAATGCAAGAATGCAAGAAGGTCAGCCGTGAGATGGATCGGCTAGCCAGCTTATGGCTTGCTGTGAGCTTCCTATGCAAGTTGAACTGCAGCGAACCTCCACAGGCATGATCATGTGATCGAATGCGATGTGTGTAGTGTCGAGTATAGTAATTTGCTCGTAAAACCAGCACTGTTATCAGTTCCGACAGCTTAGACACTCAGTTCCCAGCGACCTCCAATGTTCCATGCACGGCCCTCATCCTTCAGAAACGCTAGGCTCTCGTCCAGGGTATATTGCGTCAGGGTCCTCCATGTTTCCTCCTTGTTCTTCAAAAACTGGAAGATTTCGGGTGTCGTCGGACCCAACACAGGAGCCAGACCACGTCCGGTGGCCCTGGGGCGTCGTGTTGCTGCTCTGGCGAGTAAAGTGCGGATAGCTTTTTCTGCCGCGTCGGAGACAAACGCGGTCGTCATCGCCACGAAGCCCTCTTCATCAGACATGGGATCAGAGAGCACGCCCTCATCTTCGTCATCTTCCGTGACGCTCGCGTTTGAGAACATCGTGCTGTTGACCCCGACCGTCGAATGACTGCTGCTCATTTTCCAAAGGCCGCTCGTGTCTGCCTGACTTGCGATCACGTCCAAGTCAGGACATGGCCGTGTGGGCCCTTGCCAGGAGGCAATGTCGCCGTCGTTCACCAGTTGTCGGATAGCCCACAGAAAGAGTCGCTTCATTCGCGGATGAAGTTTCTGTTGATCTTTGGGCGCCATTCCAGCCGGGGGCGGCACCTTCCCCTTCTCGCGTGCTCTCTTCTTCGCTTCCCGTGCTCGACGCTTGGCCTCCGCTTTGACGACTCGTTTTGCCATCAATCGCAGCTCTGGAACGCGCCGTAGATAAGATAGCGTGAACCCTTGAACCACCGGCGCGACTGGCAAGGCGCATGAGAAATCCAGGGGAATTATCCGCCGCGGAGTCATGTCATTCGGACGAGGTGTTTTGTCCTCCAGCGGGATCCGGTTCCGTGACGTTTTCGTTGGCGTCGAAGGTGGGTCCAAAACGCGCGGAACCAAGACATCGGCGTTGTCCATGTAATGTTTGAGATAGATCCGGAAGGAATTCTCCGTCAAGTCGATGGTGTGAAGGCGTGATGGATGTCGGAGTCTGTGAGGTGAGGACTGGGAGGATGATTTTGTCGGACTGCTGGCGTAGCTGCGGTTGGTGGATGGGGTGTTGGGTAGTTTGCTCGTTGAAGGGGTTTGGGGTGGTTGCGAATGCTGCCTTTCGGGGATGACGAACGGTTCTTTCAAATCATAGTATGTTTCATGTAGCTTGCGTACTGCGATCCAATGGGCAGGCTCGTCGTTCGCAGAGGGGCATCGAGCTGGGCGGCTGTCAGGCTATCTATCAGCAAGGTACTAACGAGTAGATTGCTTACAAATCGAGTCGATGATAATTCTGCGCGTCTCACTCCACACTGTTATTCTTCCTTGAATAACCACTGAAGCGCCCACAGGAGCGAACGGTCGTAAGATGAGAGCTTCCGGTTTCGATGACTTCGATTTCCCCTTCCCTGGTTTGTGCAGGCATTCTATGGCGCCCGTTCCGTCGTCCACTTGGCCAATAATGAGCGCAGGAGAGGTTAGGGATCAGATTATGCTCACAGTCATAGACGATCTGCTGCTCCTTCACTTTTACGCCCACCAGAAGTCCCAATAATTTCACGGTACGACATGGGACCCTTCCGAGCCAGTAGAAGTCGGCATCTAAAAGATTGTGTCATGCTTGAGTCCATCACCACAGGACGTGAAGCAATATCATCGACCTCTGATTCCGCTGTCCTTCATCTCGAATACGTCCCGCACGAAGCAAGGCGCCGTGGCCTGGGGGGTATATGTCCACTGCCAAAACGCGTTGGAGGTCGATTTCGAGGGAGCCTTGAGCGCCGGAACGTGGCTGGCCATATGCTTACAGGCAGGCGAGAGCGGATGAGATTGACGTGTGACGGTTCGGGACAAGGAGAGAACGAACAGTCACGGCCATATGGACTGTGACCTAATGTATCAGGAGCGCGTGATCGTTTTATTCTAGGGATGTTGGCCTGGGACTGCGCGCTGCCAACACGAGTGCCGACCGGAGTACAGGAGACAGACCTGATCTCAGAACATTTGTCAGATTGTCACAACCAGCCACGGCTTGACTTGTGTCTTGTTTCAAATTTTCTGGTTCAAATGACGTGCAGGTACTTAGCTATTCACAACCGGGCTTCACACAGATCGGGCTTGGAACCTACAAAATTGCAAGCCGTTGAAACGCTTGACTTCAAGAGTCCTATTTGAAAGTGTCCCGAAACTGCGGAAACAATCAGTAAGCTTTGGTCGCCGTGACTGAATGCTTCACTGCGTGATGTCCGCCGGGGAAACATATTCTGACATCTTTGCCACCCTGCCAGTCTTTTGCTCTCACACAGATTCTGTTTGTCTGGAAGTCACGACGATGCTCTGCGCAAGATCGACCGTGTAGCAGCTTTTACTCGGGGTTGACAGTAGATCATATTTTGGACAAGGAACTTGACCTAAAACGCGTGTACGCTCAGTCATTTAGACGCGCTGCCGAAGCGCCGTATCAGATCTTGCCTCCGCATGTTACTCAATTTGCATCAAATACGCGCAAATAACTGGACAAATTGATCGTCCGGGCTCACATTGCACTTGCCTCATCCAACGCCATCTCATTGAAACGTTCTTTGAAACGATAGACTAGGCCTCTGAGCCATTGTATGTCTCGAACACCACACCACCCTAGAAGCAAACTCGACCCAAACCCTGGTAATATCATCATCATCTAGTTTGTCGTGGTCACTTACATGTCCGCGCAGACACCGAAACCAGCGTGCGGGTTAAGCGACAGAAGACGATGCAGACAGAACGTACGTCAGATTGAACGGCTCTCGTCGACATCTTCGTCCGCATCGCCTCGATTTGATCTGATGTCTATGTTCTCAATCTCCACAGCTTTCGACGACGACATTGTCATGCTTGACACCCGACCACCCACCCCGCCCTCCAACGTAGTCCGGAGCAGCAGCGCCAAGAACGCGCACCTCAAGGGCCGGAAACGATTCAACGCTGATTTCAGTGACCTGAAGGTGGAGGGGATGGAAGTGGGCGCACTGCAGTTGACTAGTGCGTAATTGGGCTGTGCTTGCCTTCCTTCCTAATCCTCGCATTGGCTCATCCTCTTCTTAGACTTCCGGCCTGGTGAGGACGAAGGCCAGATTGCGTTCCAGATCATCGACCGTGGCAAGGGCGACACACGTGTGGCCTCCTGCACGATCACAGTCAGCGGTGGGCGCCTATACATATCGTCACGCATGTGGTGCGTTCCGGACTGATTGTCGCTGCAGATACGTCGGAATACCCCAAAGGACATATGACTTTCGGATATAGCGACGACGCAGATGTCCCCCAAGCCGTCAGCGACGAGTTGGACAACTTGAAAGGCGGCGTTCCCATCGCGGATACATTGGAGCGGTTCTTGCAGAGGATCGGTGGTGCGAAGTCCAAACCGCTGGCTGCTGCATTGTCGAAGAACAAGTCTATCCTATCCGATGAAGAAGCCTCGGACGATGAGTCGGATGGCGGCGGCTACTACTCGGAAGACGATTTCGACATGGGTCGCCCTAGTCCAGTCTCTAAGGACGTCGAACGCCACCGAGTGTTATCCCGCTTGCAGCACGACTTCCTTGAAGTCGTTTCGTCCGGGTACAGGCCTGGGCTCATCCCCTTCGCGGCGCTGTCGTCTGTATCAGGTGGATTCAACCATACTTCCGACTTCGCCATCAGCGTCTCGATTCCTACCGTCAACCTGACGCGAATCATCCCCGCACAAGCACTTGTCGCCTGGGATCGACGGCTCCTCGGTGCCCCGAAAGCCCGCCATCTTGTCCTTCTCATCTCCGGCTTCGGCGCAGCGTATCCTGCAATAGCCAAGAACGGGGAGCCCGCGCAGAAAACGACGCAACTCCGTTTCCAGCTGGGGATCTGTAACCGGTACAAGCCGTCGAGAGAACACGCAGTGGAGGCGAACCGGACGTTTGGGTTGCTTGGCAAGGACGCGGAAGACGAACTGCGGGAGGCCCGTGAAGCGGCTCTGCGCGCGCGAGAGGCTGCGCTGTATGATGATCCGGATGCCTACATAGAAGACGATTCTGCGTTTCTGGATCCTGGACCGGAGGAAGAGCCTGATGATGACGATGACGGTCGCTTTGAGCGCTTCAGTTTGAGCAGCTCCCTCGAGTCACTACTGGACGCGCAGTTCGTCAAGCTCATTGCAATCCGGAGAAAGTACGGTGTCGGATGGGGCGGTGCGGAGATGATGTTTGGATATGTCGAACGAGAGCAGAGAAGTTTGGATGATGTTTGGAAAACATATCGGAAGGTGCGTGATGGCGTTTTTTCAGAGTGGGTGCCATTCTCATCTTCCGAGCCTAGCTTATTTTGGCTGCTGACGCCAGCGAGAAGGCTGAATTCCAAGCGGGGAAACTACCATACGATCCGCTCCAAGGTCAGGCTCAAGACAGCGAGATTAACCTTCCCTACACTGCTTTTTCTTACCTGATTCGGCGGCTGACGGTACGGTCCAACCCTCAGAGAGCTCTCGCGCTGAATGATCGCAGATCTGCACGCGTTACTGTCTTGTCTGTCACGACAAATTGGCTGCCGAGTATGAAGCTCTGAAGCCGTATGTCTGTGACCGACCGTTGTGCACTTACCAATACTATGCTCACAACCGAGGTGCTTCGCTTGAAGTATGTACACTGTTGTCTTTCACTGCGCTGTCCTCTGATCCAAAGCCAGTATGAAATCATCCACAATCCCGAAACAGTGGATCTGCTTGTGTCGTTGGCTTATAGTGCTGCCGCCGAAGGCGTGCTGGATCAGCCACTTCCTGTGGGCATGGCTTTGAAAGTTCCACTGCCGGAACAGAGCCGTGTGGTCACCGCACCGGTTTCCAATCATGTCCGAGGAACACAACAGCCGGAGACGCAGTCTACTTCGCCCGTGGGCGTTAGCCATTACAAAATGGATTTAGATGGATTAATCGACTTCGATACGATGACAGTGCCACATGTAAGGATTCCAGCTGGTTTGTTTCTGTGACGCTCACCAAGGGCTAGATGCGTGCTAGCATCGCCGCGTTGATTGATTCGCTGCCCTCCATCGAAGACATGAAGTAAGCCTCTGTGCTTCGCCGGTTGTTCTTGCTTTCGGGCTGATGCTCGACAAATAGCCGGCACCTCCTGCGCAAAGTGAAACCCGGGAAATCGAAGCCGCGACTGAAAGACATGTTAGATGGTCAGGTGTTGCCTGCTGCGTGGTCGATTCTGCGGTGGTGTATTGCGTCCTGTACTGCGTACTTGGAGGATATGTCGTCCTCTGGAGAGCAGCTGATCCAGGGTGTCGGTAAGTGTTGCCCATGCTATATTGATCCTCGATGACGACCGGAATAGATCCATCTTGGCGCCAGTTCAGGTTCAGCGTTGGCGCGCCAGATGCTGAAGCCAAGTTCCAGAAGGCACTCAGTCACGCTACCGCGACAGATCACAATGCCAAGAAGTACCCGAGCCTGTATGCGTTCCACGGATCTGCTTTGCGTAACTGGCACTCCATCGTGCGCCACGGCCTGTGGTTCAAGTCGGTTGCTAACGGACGGGCGTTTGGCGATGGTGTGTACCTGGCGAAGGAAGCCCAGACGTCGATGGGCACCTACGCTCAGGGCGGGCGGGCCTGTTGGCGCAAGAGCAAGCTCGCCCCGTCGAGCTGCGTCGCCATTGCCGAGGTAGTGAATCTCCCGCACCAGTTTGTAAGCTTCAACCCGCATTTCGTGATCAAAGACACAGAGTGGATCGTTTGGTACGTCGTTTCGGCTCTGCTCCTCCTCGTCTAATGTTGAATTTCATCGATGATAGTCGGTATCTGCTAGTCAAAGCTTTGGAACCTCACGAATCCCGCACAAAGACGAACAAGGCGATCCCCTTGGTCAAGATCGATCCGGCCCAGACCATCACCATGCAGAATCAGCCACTGAAGTTGCCGCAGCCGGGGTACCAGATTGCTGAGCTCGTTCAGCAGCGACAGCGCGAACTTATCGACGAGCCTCACGACGACACGGACTACTTTGTGTTCTCCGACCACAAGCCTCCTGCACCCGTCGTCAAAGCGGTCGAGATCAGTGACGAGGAGTATGAACCTGTGATCATCGTCCGTTCCAAGGGCAAAGCACCCGTGGCGAAAGGCCCGCCAGCGGACGATTGGCAACACGATGAGGATTATGTTCGTCGGACCATCGAGCTTCTGATGCCGCCACCGTTCGAGTCGTCATCGTCTGCGTCGATGGCTGTCCAGCGGGAGCTCAAGGGCGTGCTCAGAGAGCAGGAGAAGGCGATGAAGAGTCCGGAGGGACTGAGAGGACTGGGCTGGTATCTTCCGCAGGACCTCATGGGAGACAATCTGTTCCAGTGGATCGTCGAGATGCATTCTTTCGAATCGTCACTGCCCATCGCACAGGATATGAAGGCCGCGTGAGTGCTGTTGCGTGTACGTTTCCGGCAATGCTGAGCTCTAGCTACAGAGGCATCAACTCGCTGATATTTGAGATTCGGTTTCCGCCGACATATCCCATCGGCCCACCGTTCTTCCGCATTATCACACCCCGATTCTTGCCTTTCATCAATGGCGGCGGGGGTCATGTCACTGGAGGAGGATCAATTTGCATGGATCTGCTGACAGCGGATAACTGGATGCCGACTTACAGGTGCGCGCTTCAGTTTTCACGCATCCGACACCTACTGATTATCTACCTACCACAGCATACCTGCCGTGCTCATGCAAATCCGACTGGCCATTTCCAATCTGGATCCTCGACCTGCCCGACTAGCCCCCAACTGGAAGCTGTAAGGCTGTCTGCGCTTCATTTCGGGCACGTGCTTATCTTATTTAGCGCATACTCGCCATCCGAAGCGTTGGCTGGATTCAAGCGCGCCGCTGCGACGCACGGCTGGACGGTGAGTCATGTGGCTGCTGTCCAACCCTTCTTTGGCTCATTCGTTGACAGCTCCCTGCCGGATTGGACAAATTGGTGCAGTAGAGCGTGGACCTCATCGCATATATATCAATATCGTTTTCTATCTTGTCTCCACCACGCAATCCGCTTTGTACTGCATTCCATCAATCTACTTTTGCCGTCCGCAGTTTAGCTGTGCTGATGCTGTGAAGCCAAGCAGCGTGCTCTGGTCTTGAGTGACGTCTTGCGCTTGGCTAGTGTGCTTCCATGTATGTAACCGGCTCTGGTATAAAGTCTGTAGATGCGTGTGACGCTCTAGGTCCGACCCTCTACTAGTATGCACCCAACTGTCATCTCAACACCAGTCGTCAAGACGCCCTGCATGGATCCGTATCGCGTCGACAGCGAGAAGACCCGGGCAGGGGCGGGGACGGGGACGGGGGCAGACGAGGATTGCGAGTCGGCAGACTTCGACCACACGGGCCATCGTCATCAGCATCGTCATCACCACCCTCGTGGATGCGCCAGAAAGCGCCTCAGACGTGCGATGACAGTAGCCGCCCTCGTGCTGTTAGTGTGTGCAGCCTTGTTCGCCGCGTACTGCTGGCTCGGAGACGCTGCTGTGGGCGTCGAGGATGTGCTCGAGGAAGGCGGGTGGTTCTTCAAGCGCGCGCTGGGCGGAACCGACACGACCGGTGGGAGTGGGGGCCAGTCGGCGTTCACGCGGCGGAAACGTGAGCACACTTAATGACATCATCGTTATGGATCACCCGTTGACGTGGGTTCCGTGCCCTAGTCTACCTCATTGTCGTGTTCGTCGGGCTATTCCTGGTGCTTGTTATGGGGATCATGCTCTCCGCGTGGTGCTGCAAAGGTAGGCTGGATGCTAGCCAAGTTCGAGTCTGGGCGTTAACTGATTCACGCAGGGTCATTCGAGAATCCGCTGTGCTGCCCGTGCTATCTCTGTGCGTGTTGCGGAGGACTGGGTGAGTGCAGCTTGTTGGTGTCCTCTTGCCGTTATTTCCACTGACACATGGTCACAGCATGTTTAGAGTGTGTCGGATGTGGACTTTGTGCCGAGGGAGTAGATCAGATGTAGTAACTCTTGTATGGCTCGCATCCACCAAGGATGTGGATCGTGTCATTAGATGTGCTTTTCGAAAAGTCTGCCGTCACATTGAAGCAGTCGCGATCACACGCAGTCAGAGCGTGGTGCCTGCAGGCTGGTATAGCTTCATGCCACGTGTATTTAGCTTCAACAGCCACACGATACGGTTTCATCTCCTGCTCACCGATAACAAACCGTCCCCAGGTACCACCCATCAGTCACCTTCCAAGTTCGGACCATCGGCGTTGAGGTTGCTGTCGCGTGTTTG
The DNA here is from genome assembly GCA_963692855.1 of Mycena citricolor. Classification (NCBI taxonomy): domain Eukaryota; kingdom Fungi; phylum Basidiomycota; class Agaricomycetes; order Agaricales; family Mycenaceae; genus Mycena; species Mycena citricolor. The sequence continues at coordinate 7,311 of CAVNYO010000037.1, read as the reverse complement.
TCCGTGATCGCAAGTGTGTGGGCTGCCGCAGTTGGCTATCACCCCCACCCCAGCCCACCATGCCCTCCAGCGAGGAAGTCAAGCTGCTCGAGGGCGTCGCCGTGCGCCAGCACCGCTTCCGGCTCTCCGTGCCCGCCGCCAACGACGGCGAGCCACTGAGCACGGGCGGCATGACAGGAACGGTGCGTGTGCCACCTCTCCCCTGGCAGGGCGCGCCGCGACGTGTCTCACGCCCGCAGATCGTCCCCCCGTCGCACAGGGCCTCCCGGTACAAAGAGAAGTGCGTCGTGACGCGTGCGGTGCGGGATGTCGCCGGGCTGACGAGCAGTGGTCGCGGTTGCTAGGTTTCACGCGCTGAGGGAGAAGTACACGCGGGTCACAGCTGTGAGTCGTGCTGATTGCTGTCGTGTGGTCTGGTTTACCGATGTGGGTGCTAGCAACGAGCTACATTCGAGTCGGAGCTGGACGTCGCCAACGCCAAGCTCGCGAAACTGCAAGCAGAGAACGAGTGAGTGGACAGTGACTCTGCCTCGGAAGCGGCTTGGATCAAGCACAATTTAGCATGCTCCTCGACGCATTGTGTCTGGCAGGGAACAATCCGTCTAGCTCTCTGTTTGGAGCATTTGCCTCTTCGCCAAAGTTGGAATCGAGGGAGTTGCCGCCAACAGATGTTGATGCACTGAGCCGCACGAATGGAAAGGAGCGTGCGTATGGGCACAATGGGCATACAAACCCTAATCAGATAGTCAATGGGGAACATCCATAACAGGTTCACATGTGCATTGAGAAACTTGGTCAAAGTCACATTGAGCACACGCGAGGGGATGAGAAAAGTCCCAGAAAAGCTAAATTTCTACACTACTGTACAACATATCTAATTTCCGACCGCGTGGGGAGCGAATCAAGCCAAGAGCTGAGCAAGAGACAGAGCAGGGCTGGACGGTCCCAACGTGGGGGCGGCATTCTAGTCCAGATGAGAACAAAGCTCGGAAAAACGGATAGCACGCACCGTGAAGACAGGTCCAAGTACCTTGAACGAGGCCAGTACCTGGGACGACACCTTACCGGACGAGTTGATTCCATTGTACGCCGTCTGGAACGAGGTCAGGGCCGCGTTCATGCTCTTGATTTGGCTCAGGCTGAAGGCCGTGCGGGACATGTTCTGGATGCATCCGTCAGTCGTCTGAGTCGTGCAGAAGTGCGGGTCATACAATGCTGTTCACTGAAGTGTAGAACGCCTGGATGAAGGGCCCAAGTTTCTGCACAACAGCCTATGCAGGGAGGATACCAGTCAGAAGGTAGCATCCAAAGAAGTCGGAGCGACAACAAACCTGGGAAGCCGCAGCCGAGGTGTACGAGAGAGTCGGCAAGACTTTGATCATCCTCACAAGGTCTGCAGCGCCTTCCTCGACACCCCTCACGAGGGAAGAAGCGCTCGATGAGTCTGAGCCCGACAAAGCCGCATTCGCAGCAGCGTTGGCGGCGACGTTGGCAGCGCCGCTAGTCGCTGCGAGGGACGACTGAGCACCGGCGGCAGCAGCGACTGCATTGGCGGGGACTGGCGCGACGACTTGCTTGGCCGTGCCCACGACGGACGAGGCAGCAGGCGCAATGGACGAGGCGACACCGTAGATAAGAGAGGCGGCGCCAGACGCAGCAGATGAAGCGGCAGGCACAACAGCATTGGCGGCATGAATAGCCGCGCCTGCAGCAGACGAGGGGATAGGAACAATCGAGGACACCACGCCTTTGGCCGATCCGACGATTGAAGATGCGGCTGGCGCGATCGAAGACGCAGCGCCTCCCACGACAGAAGCTGCACTGCCCGCTTGTGCAGCAGCAGGTGAGACGACTGCGTTGTTGACGGAGGGAACAACGTTCTTCGCTGCACCGCCGACACGGTTTACACCGGACGCGGCGGCAGACGCTTGCTGAACAGCCGCGGCGACGAAGCCAGAGTTGTTCGAAGAGGAAGGCGTGATCGTGCCAGAGCAGACGGATGCTGTCTGGGTGACGGTGACGGTGACGGTCGCTGCAGCAGCGGCGTCGGCGCCGCTGTTCCCGAGGACCAGATTGGCGGCAGCCAGAGGGACAACAGACAGCACAGCCAGAGGAGCAAATCTTGTAAGCATATTGAAGCTGATGAGGGTAATAGCTGAGGATGAAAGTTCGTCAAGGGATGAAGAGAGCTCGTGAGATGTCGTGTGGGTCGTGAGAGGGTAAGCTGATTGCTTATCGTTGAAGAACGCCAGCCAGCCTTTTATTCCTCGGGAGAAAGGAGCGGTGTACTCAGACATAAGAATGTCTCCTCGTTAAAAGTGGAGCCGCGAGACTTCCGGCCAAGTTCACATTTCCGGGATGAAACAGAGTTTTTGACAGAGGTCGGAAAGGCTGAAACCGAGAGGGAGAGTGTCTTTGGGGCCCCTAATTCACCGATTAAATATCAGCGTGGTAGGAAAATACATCGCGATGCTCAATTCGAGGCTCCAGGGCCTGGAGGCGAGAGACGAGGGTCCCGATTGCCTAATCAGCATCATCTTTCCGAGATGTTCTATGTGGCTATGCCGTGATGCAACAGTTGCCGAAGGGCCAGGCGTTCAGCCGCAGACAAGCCGATGCAAACAAAAACTGCGCTCACCACACACCATCATGCAAGTCGACAACCCAATATCCCAACCATCGCTGTTCGCACCATCGTTCAGCACCGAATACTCGCTAGATCTCAGCGATATCTTCCATAACGACCTCTTCGCTTCGGTGCCCTCCGGCTCCACCGCGGCCTCGTCCTCTTCCCCCTCTTCATCCCGCGCCACGACCCCCAGTGTCCTCACACCCCCTCAGGCCACTCTGGACACCTCTTTCCCCGACATCCACGATGGAACCAGCCCGGGAAGCCTGCTCGGCTTCATGGACGAGGACATCAAATCCTTCGATCCTATGTCTATGCTGAATGCCACTGCCTCCAACCCGTATGCTTTCCTCAGCGCCTTCGGTAGTGGAAATGCCACCGCCTCGTCATCTGCACCCGGCTCTACGGAGCTGGATGGTCTCTTTGCTATCGACCCCCAACTGGTCGATTCGCCTGCACCAGCAGTCATGACCGATTTCGAAGAAAGCGCATCGCCGGAGTCGTTGTCCATGTCTCCCTCGGCCGACGATGAAGAGGATTTGGCATCTACGACCATCGTTCCCGTCAAGGTCGGAGGTCACGGCAAAGGCCGAAAGGGCACGGTCGCTAGCGGGGGTGTGAAAAAAGCCACTGCCGCTGTGACTGCTGCACCGAACAAAGAGAACGCCGTCACATTCCACCCATCGATGCTGCTGCCACGCAAGAAGGACGGCTTCGATGATGATGACGACGAGCACGAGTTGCCGGAAGACTGGCGTCCGCCTCCCGAGGTGTTCCAGAAGATGACCAGCAAGGAGAAACGTCAGCTGCGCAACAAAATCAGCGCACGTAACTTCCGTGTCCGCCGAAAGGGTACGTCGTCAACTCTCTTTCCTCATGATAATTGTCAACTGATTGTTATCCCAAGAATATATTTCTACGCTGGAGGATAACATTGCTGAACGTGACCGGCTTCTTACGGCCATCCGCGCCGAACTTGGCAGCTCTCAGAGCGAGAACGTTGCCTTGCGGCAGGAAATTGCCACGCTGAAGCGGACGTTGCTGGAGAATCGTGGGCCTGCCCCCGTTCTACCTCCCCCCGCACCGCTTTCACCGTCGGTGCCGGCAGCGTCCCCTTCTATCGCCGCTCTTTCATCCCCATCAATCGCTTCTACCTCCAGTGGTCGAGGCTCCCCATTGCCCACGCCCATACTCACAAGGACCTGGCTGCCAACTCCCGATTCTGGGGTGGCGTGTCCTCGTCTTTGGGTGGCGGATTCACCAGCGTGCATACTGTCACCATTCCGGATCTGTTGGGTGCCAATCCGTTCGCTTCGAGTCCATTCGCCAGTGCCCTGCCTGCAGTTAAGGAGGTTCGCACCATTCCATCTTATCAATCTGAACATCTTCTGAACGCACAACAGCAAGAGAACCTCAATCCGGCACTCAATGGAATCAAACCATCAGAGGTCTTACGCAGCGGACTCGGTCTTGGTGCGGGCACTGGTGCTCCGACTTCCAGCGGCGATGCATTCGGAGACGTCAACCCGTTCACTGTTCGCAATCTCGATTCGTACGTCCCACATCTTTGATGCTTGCAATCGCCCGTTATAAACTGTTTGACAGGTACAGGATGCATCTATGGGAACGTATGGCTGCTCAGTACAAGTACAACAACGAGCTTCCATCCAAGACGCACTTGCCAACGCTTCCCCCGCTCACTGGATTGGCCAGTCGGATGCCAACGAAACACTTCCAGTCCCCGTCGACGAATGCCAACTCGCTTTCGTCCGCTATGTCTGGCATGTCATTGTCTGGCAAACCCAGTGGCAGTACTCCCTCTGTGCATCAACGCTCCCTGGAGAAACAGCGGGCCGACGCCGAGGTCGCGCAGACTGCTATGTACACTGCGATGGCCAGTCAGACTCTCCTGAAACGACTCGGTGGAGCGTTCTGGGACGCCTTCTCTGGAAACGAGAACTCTCCTTCGCGATTGGCTGCACCGAAGCTCGATGCAGACAAAGTGCGCAGAGTCCTCGATGGCACAGCTGTCCTCAAGGTTGTCGATGTCGATCCTCCGTCTCCGAAAGTCCAGTCGTCGGCGAAGACCGCCGTGCCCGTCGCGTGCACATACAGCCTAAATATGGCGTCCATGCTCGAGGAAAGCATGCGTTCGCTCAGTCTCGGAAAGAAGTCTCAGTAGTCTTGTTATGTCAGCCATATGTGCCACCACATCCATCACTCTCCTTCCCTCCTCGCAGTGCTTTGACGAACCGATTTGTTTGTCAGATCCCAACCCATTTTCGGACCCCCAGCATTCCAAATCCACTCCCTTATTCAAGCGAAACTGTATATATACTTATTAGATCGTCAGCTATCCTGTGTAGCTTGGATAATACTCGATACTCATTGCAATGTTGATCGTTGAAACGCCGAGAAGGCCAAATCTTTCTGCCTTCCGAGAAAGGAAGCCTCTGCATCCGGATAAGGAAGCCAAGTCCTTCATTTGAGTGTGACGACGACCCTGCAAAGACGCGCTACTGACTTTGAACCCTGAGCAAAGATTAACCCACTTCTTTCTGAATTCAAGTTGGCACAGATCTGGGCAGACGCAATCATCTGCTGCAGCAATCATCAGATGGACTCCCGGTTCGACTCGGAAACCATCGAACTTCGAAGACTCTCAACTCGGCCATGTCAAACGGGGACATTCTTCACCATCCTGCGGTTGCATGATCCACATGGGGCTGCCACTGCGGGCTCGCACACATCACCCGGCTTTTCTCATCCCACAATGGCTTCCAGCACTTGGGTGCCCCAGCGCTCTGTCGCAGAGAGTACGTCGCCCGTCCGCGCGTCCTTCAGTTGCATCCGTGTCTCACGACCGCTCTCTCTTTCTCTTTCCCTCCCTTTCGCTTTCGCTCAGCGCAAGCTATTCTCGACGCTCCCGGTGGGTGGCCCCGCGCGCTCTCACGCGGTGCGCAAGCTTACAGACGATTGCACAGAATCGCTACTGGAGACGGAGACGCGTGTGATCGACAACAAGGTGCAGCGGGTGTACAAGAAGCTCTGGCCGACCATCCGAGACTTCTGGCTGTGGTCCGCTGCGAGGACGGGCAATGCCGTGCGTGGTGTGGCGCTCTATGCGGCGAAATCGCGTCTCATGATGTCGCACTCAGGACAAGACGTATGTCGTCTTCGAGAAACAGCGGTACACGTACCAGCAGATGTTCGACCGGTCGGTGAAGGCCGCGGCGGTCTTCCGGGATGTGTATGGAATTAAGAAAGGTGTGTGCTAGAGATGTCTACTGTCCGTGCTGATGTGGGGCTAGGGGACAAGGTAGCCATCTGCTCGCGCAACAATCCAGAGTACCTCGTCGCCTTCTGGGCTTGTCGTAGGTCAAGTCGCGGCTCACGGTAAACTCTGCTTCACACTTTCACAGACTTCCTGGGAGCCATAACCGTACTGGTCAACGCGTCAGTGCTGGAGATTTTCCCACGCTATATGCATGCTCAATACATCTCGACTACAGCTGGCTGCCGACTACTCCATTGCTGCATTGCTTCACTCTGACTGAATGCAAGCTCGTCATGCTTGACGCTGAACGCGCGGATCTGCTCGAGCCAGGGGTCAAGCAGCTAGGTGCGGCGGGCACGGTCGTCATCGACAGCCATGAGGGCAAGGCAGCTGGGATGGGATGGCTTCCTGGAATGCTGTGATGGATCGCTATACTGGGGACGCTCGCTCTGTCTTGGCCACGAAAGTAGAGCTTCTGCCGGAAGACGACGCGGTTATCTTTTTCACTTCGGTGCGTTCTCATGCCCAAGGCGGTCGTGTTATCAGCTGACGGCTTGCGACAGGGAGTATGTCCTCATTTTGCTTTCAGATGCCGAGCTTACCATGGTCCCAGACTACAGGATTACCCAGTATGTGGGCCGCCATCTCGCCAAGTTTGAAGCTAAACGTTGTGGATAGAGGGAGTGCTCAGCACCCATCGCCAATACATGACCAACACCTTGACTGTGCGATACCCCTGTGTTCTGTGTGACAGCCAGCTTACACGGGCAACAGGCTTTCTCGGCCCGAGCCCGATGCATGGTGCGACGCGGTGAAGCGATGCCGGTCCTAGATCCGAACGCGTCGCAACAAGTAATGCTTGCACCGAGTCCATTCTTCCATGTCGTGGTAAGCGCTCCCGTGAAACTCGTTTGCTGAAAGCCATTGACACCTTGTCAGGGTGTGAGTCATACTAGTCGTCGGCCTTTCCTTCCCCGGGATGCTAACGCCCGAACAGTTAACAACATTAGTGGTCCGTCTGCAGAGTTGAAATGGTTTCGAACGCCGATGAACTGTCCTTGCGCAGATGATAGGGACCTTTAGCGGGGCGAAGCTCGTTCTGATCCGTAAATGGAATGTCAAGGAAGCCATTCGGTTCGTCTATCCCCGCAGCTTCGGCCTCCATGACCCACTCATCACACCTACACTTGACAGTCTCGCCGTGGCGGAGAATGTCAACTACTTTGGCGGGTGCGTTTCGTGACTAGATGCGCCCGAGGGTGTTATGATATCCGCTAGCGTCCCGTCCCTCTCCGCAGATATTATCGAAAGTGAACTGAGCAAAATGGGAATCGCGCTTGATACCTTGGCGCTCGGTGGGGCGGCTGTGCTGCGGAACTGGCTAAGCGAGCGCATGCGGCCTTCC